>OY757907.1:134257740-134467740 GCA_963585895.1 Sepioteuthis lessoniana
TAACACATACAACCAAATAGTATTTTCTTGACAAAAACTATCACGAGTCGACTTATACACAAATACGTACGGTGTAAAATCGTTCTGTTTGGCTAGCGTACAATAAGCTGATCAGTCGCTCATGTAATCAATATATTTACAAGCAAAGAGAAAAAAAGTATCAGTTGGAATATGAACTCAGTTAAAAATGCTGAAAAATAATAACAGGAAATATGTTCTTGAAGAAGCATGAGTAGGTCTTGATTTAAAATCGTCAGGGGTTGAAGAAAAATCAATCGGGTTTATTAGGGATTCTCTTCCAGCATCTGAACACGAATACTATTTTTTTTTAAATTTGAAGCTGATGACACAAAATAGAAAAGCAGAATTGCGCGCATTTGCTGATAGAAAAACAAAATAAAACAAATGAACTAACCTCCCCTACCTGAAACACCACTTTGTCCATCAGCACCTTTCCGTGTTTGACTGATCTCCGATAATAGTTCCGGATATCCAGAACTGATACAATCATCAATAACCTTTTCAAACATTTCCCTGTCATTGTTACGGCGAGCAGTGTCAAGTTTTTCGCGCAAGGATTCGGGAGTTTTCATCCCTGGTAGATCAAAAAGAATACACCCTATATATGTTATCGCGCAAAGGTTGAAGGCAGCTGCCGATATTTCAAATTTAGAAAAGCAGGCTTGTCCGATCAAGGACACAATGAAAAGCGTATAGATTTGGGGAGAAAAATACAAAATAGCTTGCCTAAAAATTATTAAATATGGAGATTCTATAAATCATTATAGATATTAGGCACGTTGAATTTATCCATTTCTCTTACCTGCTGTCTGTATCTTATTCCTTCTTATATACCTCCTAAATCCTACTGACCATGGCTTACCTATATTTTTACAAACATCTCTCTCTCTCTCTCTCTCTCTCTCTCTCTCTCTCTACATATATATACATATATATATATATATATATTTATATATATATATATATATGTCCATTTCTCGCTTTACCCAAATCAGTCACACTTATGTAGGATTCTCAAGCACTCAAGCAGAATAAATTCCTGGCTTCACCCTTGTTTTTATCGTGGCTTAGATAGTTGCACACACACACACACACACACACACACACACACACACACACACACACACACACACACACATATATATATATATATATATATATATATATATATATATATATATATTCTCAAACACGTTAATTTCAATGTCTTTGCGTATTTTGGAACCTCATCTGACAGTTAAAAATAAACAAGCTTTTTTAATATTGAAAAAAAATCAATACAAATTCTAAGTTATGTCTCTGATAAAATAAACTTATAAAACGTCTATTTCTATTTCCAACTGCCGTTATTATACATTAATCTATTCAGTCTATTTAGGCTATTTTCTTTGTTATAATCAGAACGTATCGGCAGCTTGACCCTCTTCTGATATGGTTTGTAAATGAAATCTTGTTTAGTTGAAGAATTGATATCTCCAAGATAAATGAACAAGAAAAAAAGGAATTGTCTTGATAGAAGATATATCTTCTATTATAAGAAGCAAAATAATAACCATCCACATCAGTCAAATGACTTGGTTCATTTTCAAATTTTCGATAGATTACCGAATACGACAGGTACCTGAAAAAACCCAGTTGATACAACCTAAATGTTGCTATTATAATAACCAAGACGATGATAGTCGTTCGAATAGATTGATATACAGATATCAGTGTCATAGGAAAACGTATCATAACAAGCTTAATCAGCTGAGAGAAATTACAATATTTAGAAGCATATATTAAATACGATTTTTTTTTTTTGTTTTTTTTAGTGATGGCCATTTTAAATATATTTAGCAATTTCCTTGCAAAGAAAGCCGATTGAATTCTTGATTTAAAGAGGCCAGCGAAACGAAGCATAAGGTATTTTTTGGAAAAAACTAACCTCCACGCCCAAAACCCATACTCTCCAGAGTATCTCTAGCTTCACGGAGATCACGAGAAAGTTCCGGATAACCGGCTTCCTCACAATCAATGATGGCCTTCTCCAACTGAGGCCGGTTTTTCTGCCTGACGGCGTTCCTCAGGCGATCGCGAAGATCTTTAGAAGGCTTAATGCCTAAGAGAAACAAAAAATAGTCACGTTGGATTTTATAATAAAAAAATTCCGTTGAAATTGTGTTACATAATTGATTACATTTATAAATGTTCCACCAGAGAAGAAAAGCAATTGAGGAAAAAAATTACAAAAAATAAGATCCAAATATCTGAAGTTCTTTTCTTTAAATTGAATTTAGGAAAATAATCATCAGAAAAGTTGCGTCAGTTAATATTATTTTATTTTGGAAATAAAAATATTTATTAATTTAAGATAATTTCCAAATTTAAAACTTATATTTAAAAAGATTAAAATATGTAATCAATTTTATTCTTTGAATTGATGTAGCTTTTTTTAGTTTAAAAATCCGGGAAAAAAGTTTGCCAAAAGGAAATCATAGCTAACCTCCTACGCCACCCTCTAATAAGTTCAGGGTATTTCGAACCCTGTGAATGTCACTCTCAAGTATTGGGAAACCGGAAGCAATGCTCTGTTTTATGGCTCGATCAAGATTCTTCTTATCTCTTTGATTGTTTGCTTGTTTAAGAAGATCACGGTAATAATCTGGGGATTTTGTACCTGAGGACATAAATAGGTCATTTGAATTACCCTAAGTCAAATTTGGAAGCTGCATAGCTAAAACATTTTTAAATCTATTAAAAAAACATTGTGTGCCAATAATAATTACTTTTAGACCAATATTCCAGGTGAAAATAAATTTTAAAAATTTGAATCAGTGAATACAAAAACAAATGTAGGTGATAAATGTTTCAGATAATTCGGAAGGTTAAAAGATTGTTCATAACTAAATTCTATTGTAATTATTGATACGTCTCAATTAAAGTTCTTTTTTATTCAACACAGAAGAAAGTTTCCTTTTAAGAGATTCAATAATACAAACAAATAACCAAAAATTTCAGAAATTTAGAAAATGCTCTAAAATTATTTTAGAATAAAAAAAATCTGTATACCCAGAAGAAATAAACGGATAGTTATAAGATTTAAAGAGTAGTTACATTCAAGTATGAAATTTAGAAACTGCTAAAAACAAAATGAGTAAAGCTTTTGAATCTGACCTCCATAACTACCACTTATTCGTTTGAGCATTGACCTGGCATCCTGGAGGTCATAGCCAAGCTCTGGGTACTCAGCTCTCTCGCATTCTTGAATGAACTTTTCCAAATTGACGCGATCTTCTTTTTTGATGGCTGATCTTAGATCATTGCGAAGAGTTTCAACAGACATTTGTCGATTTGCTGTATCTACACCAATAGTAATAATACCAATAAAATATTTTATTAAATTACGACATAATGATAGAACATTCTAAATAAATCTTTATATATAATTTGTTTGGAAATTAAAGTCGAATTTATGTAGACGTTCAAATGTAAGAAAAATTGGATTTTTTCGTGAATACATAATCATTCGTATTCATAAAGAGAAAAAAGGCAATAGAAAAGTAGTTGCTTTTTGAACATAAAATTTCATTGACCAAATTTTGGCTCTCAATCTGTAGGTCGTGCTTTACAAATCCCTAATCTAAGATAAGGGTATATACCGACAGAATTAGACACGAGGTCAAGTTTAATGCAAAGAGTGCAAACAGTAGAGTAATGACCAAAACTATCTATCCCCATCGGCATTCAACATTTTAGGGCTACTTAAAGCATTATGTAATAGCCCCTTGTCACACAATTTTTAGTCGATGTGGATAGGTGAGGCTTGAGATGTTCCTTTCGATTGGAATTTGGTAAATATGCACTTTCGAGCCAAAATGACCAATAAACATCAAAAGATGGTCAGTTATTTAAAATTAGACCAGAAAATTTCAAATGATTTTGTTATTTATATATGGTAAATGCTCTGCTCCTGGTTGTACAATATAAATGAACAGAAAATCGAAAAGAAAATATATGTACGAAGGGCATAATTAGGTTATTGTATGTATAATAAAGATTACTTGAATATGATTTTACCAAAATAAATAAAACAAAATCGGGAAGAAAAATATCGTCAGAGATCAGGAATTCAAGATAATTCAGAGAATAAGGCCATTATAAGTAGAATGTAAAATCTTTGCCTATTGTTTTACTAGGCAAATGCATAACCAATTTTTATATTAACATGTTGATTTACAAACAAACCAATAAAGTAATGATACTTTTCAAGGATTGATGGAATCGTTACTGAGAGAATTGGACCATAGTATGGATGATTCAAATTTTTATTTAATCTTTACAAAAAGAAAATAACAGAATTCGGCGTAAATGCAATTTACGAAAATTAGTCACGGTATTTTTTAATGGAAAAAATACTAAAAAGACTCTGACCTCGCCAAGTATCAATTGTCGGTTGGGAAGTTTCCCGAGGGCGACATATCGGTGGGGTCATTTGCTGAGTCAACGCTGTTTCCATGGGGGTTTGGCCAACATTTTGCCTAAGTTGTCGCCTTACACCACCTTTTGGTGAGCAGGGTGCTTGGGGTGAGCGTGGCACCTGTGAGGAGCGAGGTGAGTGTGGGGAGCGAGTTGGCTGGGTAGAGTACGGGGAGCGAGGTGAGTGTGGGGAACTCGGTGAGCGTGGAGATGCGGGAGACAAAAGGCCTGATAAACAAAATCCAATGGAAAAAATTATCAATAAAAATAGACCAGGAATACACATATTAAACTTCAATGTAATATATGCCGTTGAAATATATATATATTTATCGTTTCCTTACAACTTTTCATATATTGTTAATATTTTTTGTTATTTATCCATACTTTCGTGATATCTATAGTTACAAATTAACTTGATCACATTTTATGCCTACCTTTTTTTTTTTAAATATCGACTCTTGTTGTTGTTAGAGCATATCAGCCTTCTTTGGTTATCTATCCTGCCATAAAAGGACAGTAGTGATATTACTTAATGCATAGCTGGGAGGATAAGGAGGTTCATGCCTTTCCCAAAGTTATTTGTACGAAAGCAAAAGTAATAGCGCGACTTGAGTTCGAACTTGCTGACAGCGATTCCGCTTTAACCATTACTCTATGAGGACACCTCTTTCTGTAAAATTTTTAATTTACATACAATCTCTAAAAAGGCAGACTCACTATTCTCCATTGTTTTATTCGAAGTAATAAGCAAATGTTAGCGATGAATTATAATTTCACAAATATACACCTATTTGATTTTATTTGATGACAATTATTGTATTAAATAATTTTTCCTAAATCCTGATAAAAATTATTATATCAAAAAACTGTTTCAACAAATTAATTTGATGCTCTTTTTTGTAGGGGAATCTTATATCTCCACATAGTCATATAGACAGAATATTCTCAGTCCTGTCAACAGGGTGGTTATTTTGTTGCTTTTTTTGTGAAATTTCATTTTATTGGATTTTCTTCCAAAAAGTTTATCCATTCTATTTCAATACAACATTTTGAAGATGGTTTCATTCTAGGTTCAAGTCATGTGGGTGGGGGGGGATCAGCATTCGTTCGAAAATATGTTTTATTCATTTATCTTTGTTTTTATTATTCTAATTACTGATATCAATATATCGAATCTTTTAAAAGAGGTGGATTTTCTGGATGTAAACTTTAATTTGAATACCAGAGTTTAAGGGCCGCGTATAGAAAGGGCAATAATCTACCCACTTACATTTCTATCGGTCCTGATCATTCCTCCCATATTGGCTAAACATAGGCACAAGTCATATAAACAAAGATACAGTAACAATTGCACAAGAAAAATATAAATGAAATCAATAAATTTGATTTTGGAAGAAATTAATCGGTGTTTTTTTTAGCCCAAAATTGCCAAATAATTAATAACAAAATAAAGGCATAAACAGAATTATGATTTAAAACATGAATTACCGTAAAAATTTGAAAGTGCAGTAATTGCATAATTTGCAAACAAAGAAATAACCGGATTTAAACTAACCTCCACGAATGCTACTCATACTGTCCAGAAAGTTTCGCGTTTGTTGGATATCAGACTGAAGTTGAGGATGACCCGAAGAAATGCAATCTTCTAGCGCTTTTTCCAGTGCTTCTTTGTCCTTCCGTTTTCTTGCGGACTCAAGCCTTTCTCGCAGACTTTCAGGAGATTTTGATTCTATTAATCGAAATCAACAATAATTGAACAAAGACAGGTTCTATAAGAATCTTACCCCACTCCCTACACGGGAAACTTTCAACTGCAGAAATGATAATTTATCAGAAAAGCCAGAAATAAATCATAGCCAGACTTTTTAAAGCAGCAAGAATTTTGACAGGTATCCATAAAGGAAAAAAAAAGATGAAATGGAGAATTTTTAAACAATATTTGATTTCTGTTTGAATTTCTGATACGAGGCACAGTGATTGTTCCGAATAAATTCAACTTAGAAGCACACTTATAAAAAGACCAGGCAATGCAAAAGCGGAAAGATTATGATAAATACAAGTTTGAAAGAATCACTGAATACCACGTGTGCCATCAGTCGTCAAAGAGCCTTAGAAAAAAAAGAATCCTGGGAACTATATTGGGAAACGTTTTGGTAAAATTCAAAGGCAATATTTCACTACAAAATACCAGAATGATAACAAGTCGTTACCATAAAAAACTAGTGTAAGCAATTGACCTTTTTAAAGGACAAATTTGAACAGAAACTTATTTTTAAGAAGGGAAGATCAATTGATAATGTTTCTGCATGACATGAACCGTCCTCAAATTGCAACTGCAACGTAGCCAATGATTATGAACTTTCGAATATCAATTATTTTGTTCCATGCAACACTGGTTGATTGATCAGCAGTTCCAGTAATTTAAATATCCAAAACATTCTCCAAAAAGTTAATCGAATCAAAAGTGAAATCGTTTTATGATGGAAAATAAACTTTTTTGCGAAAAAAGGTGTCAGCTCATAGAGAGGAAGGAGCAGGGAAATATTTTGAGAGCGAAAAAAAGATTTCTAAAAAATACAGAAAACCTTTTGTATAAAATATACAATGATGAGCGGTTATTTGAGATCATTTTTTTACATTCCAGTTTCAAGAGTTCAAAAATAGCAAAAGAAAGAAATTAAGCAACGCAGTCGTAATTATTTTGATCATGATGGTCAAGCGAAAACTATATAGAGAATACTAACCTCCACGACCAAATCCCATACTGTCCAGAGTGTCTCTGGCCAGACGGAGATCGAGAGAAAGTTCCGGATAACCGGCTTCCTCACATTCAAGGATGGCCTTCTCCAGCTGAGTTCGACTTTTTTGCTTAATGGCACTTCTAAGCTGTTCAGAAATATCTTGGGGGGATCTTATGACTGGAGATCAAATGAACAATTAATTAGATAAGAACAGATCCATAAAATATTATTATTGAAAGTGTCTTATACATTAGATTGGCAATGATATTAAGAAAAAGATTGCAAAAAGGGCAGATAAGGTAGAATTATTGATTTCTCAGAGTAAACTTAGGTAATAAAAAGACGACATAACATTTAATAAAAGTAAAACCAAAATATTTAAAATACTCTTACGTGAAAGTAGAGATCATGTCTGACTTATTAAGTAATAACACTCACTTAAATAAACAAAGGATCAGTTCAAATAGGACAAATAATTATTTTGATAATTACAAGATTTAAAAGGGTGTAAAATCAATAGCATGAAGTATGAATATAACTAGCTAACCTCCTCTTCCACCTTGCATTTTAGCAAGGAAGTCTCTGGCTTGCTGAATATCAGCATCTAATTCTGGAAGTCCAAGTGACACACAGTCCTTTATAATATCACTCAATATCTTCTTATCCTTGTACCTGACAGCCTCTCTTAGTTGATCACGTAACAGTTCAGGTGAGCGAGCGCCTGGTAAGCGAAAAGTATTTATTCAATGGAAGGCATCAGTTAGTTTGTTAGGTGTTTGTTGATCAAAAGAATGGTTCAAAATTTATCGATAAGTATCAATATGGATCGCTGAACAATACGAATATAATAAAAGGCCTATGAGAGCAAAATGACTTTCGAATGAAAGAAAATCGAATGATTTATGTAAAATTGGATTCGTTATATCTT
Source organism: Sepioteuthis lessoniana (assembly GCA_963585895.1). Lineage (NCBI taxonomy): Eukaryota > Metazoa > Mollusca > Cephalopoda > Myopsida > Loliginidae > Sepioteuthis > Sepioteuthis lessoniana. The sequence continues at coordinate 134,265,892 of OY757907.1, forward strand.
GGTAGAGAAGTTTTGAGAGATATCCAAAATTTACAGTCGAACGTATAAACAATTTTTTTTTCAAATTCACCATTTTTTGAATAAATACTTTATATATATATATATATATATATATATATTATATATATATATATATATATATATATATATATATATATATATATATATATATATATATATATTTGCGTATATGAATAGGTCGAATGCCTAATTATAAAAGAAGCATTTATTTGCGAGAAAACGTGTTTTTCACAGTGTTTCCATACTTATTAATGCACTTAATTCACTTAGGACAATAAAATAAATATATAAAACATTATTTGGGGAAAAATTTAAATCAAGATTCAGTTGATAATTCAGTATAAATATGCAGACTTGCCGGCCATCTTTTTTTATATCTTTATAAGACAGTTATGTAAGGCACTGGGAATGAAATAAGCTTTTCTTTATAAGGAACAGTGAAACTTATTGTATATTACCAATTATTATTATTTATATCCTGCTATGACTTAAAATAATCATTCAAAGATAGGAAGCAAGAAACAAATAACTATTTTAGAAATATTGGATCAAAAACAGACCTCCACGTCCACCTCCTAGCTCGTATAGAACATCTCTGGCTTGACGAATTTCAAAACCCAGTTCTGGATATCGGGAATTTTCACTTTCGTATATTAACTTGTCCAAATTATCCTGATCTTTATCTTCCATGGCCAATCTCAGTTGGTCACGAAGCATTTCTGGAGATTTCACCTCTGGATAGGTATCTGAACAATACAATGATGTTCAAGTGATATTGTCACAGGTAGTAATTCATAACTGTGTGTAGATTAAACTCAAATAAAAAATAAGGCCACTTAAGACAGTTCAACATATTTGTATAACAGAAATTTGAAAAAAAAAAAAACTATTAAAGCAACCTGATCGAAATTATTATTATTATTATTATTATTATTATTATTATTATTATTATTATTATTATTATTTGTGTATTTAAAAGATGAATAGATATAAAGATGATTACAATAAAATCAAGATCTGAATCATGCAATGAAAAACAAGAGAACATCTTTCTAGCAAAGTAGTTATGGGAAAGTGTTTTCTTTTTCAGGTGTTCTTTCAATAAATTTCTGGTATAGGGTTGAACCTGAATATTAATAGTTTCCGATTTTTCGAAAACGCCTAAATTTGAACCCGATTCACCGATTCCATACAGATAAAGATTACACTTTTCCAAAATAATGCAACTAAATTAAATATTTATTATGAATTCTTTCATGATATATACACACATATATACACAAATCATTAACTTAATTCTTAGCAATACAAAAGTTATACCAATTTCACCATAGCTCCCAGCGTATAAACAATCTTCTAAATAAAGATTCAAATTACTTCCAACGTTAAACACACAAATATATCTGGTGCACGTTGTGTCAAGGAAAGATTACGAAACCAAGAAATAAATACTTGCAAAGTGAAAGAAGTAAGAAACACTTCTAACTACCACTGAACTCCAAATCAAACAATAATGAAAATTGTACGATTATAGAACACTTGAAGGATTGTTTTACAGAATTTGTTTTTCATCTATTTTATTTCTCATCATCTTTATAAGGAAGTAACATTTAATAAAACAACAAATTGAAGAGAGGAGTAAAGTGGCCTTCCGATTTTTAAAGGAAAGATTTAGAAGTCATCAGAAGAGCTTAGCTCTGATTGGCTGTAGCAAAATAATATATAGAGCCATTTCTGTGGTCATTTTTTCTCCTTGTGTGGATGCGCAGGTTAGCTACCGGGATGGGAGTTGGAGTAAGATCAATGCCAACTGGGACATTTGGGTGAGGGGGTCTGATGTTGCAAGACCTGAAACCCCTCATGAACCCAAAGGAAACATCACTAATGACCCAACCCGATGCATCAATGAAGATGTACGATATATATATATATATATATATATATATATGTGTGTGTGTGTGTGTGTGTGTGTGTGTGTGTGTGTGTCTGTGTGTGTTTTAAAAAGAAAAGAACAATAGCTGAAAATATTTGAAAAATGAAATCTGAATCAAAATTAAGGAAATCATACAAACAAAGACAAAATTATTTTTCTAACCTTTTTGTCCAGGTTGACTATACTGAGGGCCAACTGTGCTCTGAGTGAGATTTGGGCTTGTTTCAGGACAAACTGTGTAATCACCAGACGTGCGTCCGGCTTCTGGTACCTCTGGTCTTTTGATAATGGAACGCGGAGAGCCAGCGGGGATAACACCTGATGAACAAAATATTGTTGCATCATTTGTTCATTGATTTTATTTGCCACAATAGCCCTTCTAAGCTGATATGAATCATTCGGTGGATATATATATATATATATATATATATATATATATATATATATATATATATATATATATAATGAAATTAGGACACTAATGATGTTCACTAAGTTGTTTTTATATTTGGAAGCAAATAAACTAATAACAAATTAGATACAAATAATTTGTTTACTTAATATTGGGTTATTCCATAATATTTTACTCTGAATGGCTTGGAAAATAATTATGCCATCAATTGAAACAGTTTAAGCAAGTTTGAAGTCAGAATGTGCACATATAAGAGAAAATATTTCGCTACTTATTCGTTATCATTTTATTAACTGCTTAATAAAGAACCCCGGTGAATATCCCCTAAGTGTGATAATTTCATTATTCGTACATGGGGTAGTTATAAACTGACTTGAAGTTTCCTATCAGCGTAATTTTCCTTTCTGATTTAATTTCATTTTAAATAATTATATTTTTGTAACTAAAATATTTGAACTAATTTGCTTTGATATTTTTTCAGGATGGTTCAACAAAGAAAGCACAATATAGCACGATATGTATATATATATATATATATATATATATATATATATATATATATATGAGATACAACTCCAACGTTCGGGAATGTTAACAACATGCACTGCCTATGCGTTGAATGAGGATCATTCCTCATTCTTTTTTAGTAATAGCATCGCTTAACCAGCTCACTGGCTCACAAAAACTACTTTGAAGCAAAAAGAAATAACAAGACTTTAAGATATTTAATACTTTCATGGTCAAATTTCCAGATGTTTTGGGTTGTATCTCATGTATAAACTGATTCAAAATATCTTATATTTATCAAAGAATAAAAGCAGCATTTTTTTAAAATAGACACATTAATGTGTTTAATGGCAATGGTGCTCAACAGGCAGCCCACAGGCTACAAGCAATCAGCGAAGCAATTTCGCGACTAAGTCTGAATCGAAATTAGAATAAAATACGCAATCCCACTAAGTTCATTAAGTCACAACCTTAAATATTTTTCTTTGATAATTTTATTTTGATTTTATTCCCAAAATATTTAAAACAGGTGAATTTGGCTATCGATTAGATATATTCTTAGATACCTTACCCCAGTATTAGTGCATCCAGGCATCGATTATATTTGCTCCTGTAAAGGTTGACAATGGGTGTAATTTATTTCTAAATGTTTCAGTTGCCTATAGGTCATTTATCCATGCGCTAACTTATTTACTCTTTCTATTCTCTGGGTTCACAGAGATACGAGATATTCTTATCAATATATCTAGCGTTGAGACAGTTGCCAAGGATGTAAATTACTGCTTTTCAAAAGAAAATTAGCGCTGAGGAAACAGGAATAACTCATTTTGATTTCGAAACCAGCCCTCTAATTTTATTTTCTGGGCTAAAAAGTCAATACTCTACTTCGGGGTGCCAGCAAATTGCAAATCAAATTTAACTCCTTTTTATTGTATTTTGATTAATCAGAAGATTCTTAAGAATAAGAAAAAAAATTCTAATAAGCCAAATAAATGTGTAAAAATGAATAATTCGCAGCATATGTCCACAGAAGCAAAGCTAACAAAAAGGAGACCGAACTAACCTCCACTGCGGTCGACTTCAGACGACTGTAGAGTATATCTAGCCTCTTGGATATCAGACATAAGTTCCGGGTGTCCAAAACTGACACATTCAGCTATCACTTTTTCCAGAACATCTGGATCGTTTTGTTTTTTGGCTGCATCCAATTTCTGACGTAGTTTATCTGGGGTCATTGTTCCTGACAAGCAAAACACGCCGATGATAGGTCAAATCAAAAATACAATTTTTTGCAATGCCAAGCAGAGAAAATGTGCAGAGTCGATGATTGGCAAAGATTCGAGTATGAGTTGACGTAATAAATAAGTTGAGAAGAAATCTTTTAGGTCATAGACATTGTATTTTAATGTCAGTAAATAGAAAGACAAAAGTTGAAACTTAAAAATGGGAAACCTGTTAAAGCAACAAAAATGAAGAATTTGGTAAATGAATAATGGAATAGTGAAAATAGTCCATCTCAGAAATTCAGACACAAAAAGGCCATTGAGCAAAAAAAAAAAAATGTATAAAAAGAATCACTATAGATAATGGTTAAAAAATGATTAATTTCAGAAACAAACAATGCAAGAAGCTCCAAGAATGAGACATCTGAAACGTTGTTTTAATTTTTCAAATATAAGAAACCACAACGAGCAATACAAGGAGGCCGGAGGTTAAAACAGCTTTAACGAAGGAAGAGACTTAAAATATATGGACAAATGAAAATGGTTCTTCCGAAAATAGTCGAGTGAAAACTCCATTAACGAGTTCAAAAGAATTTTATGGTCAATGAATCATTTTTGGCTGAAAAAAGTTCTTAGCAGAAATGATGTAGAAAATTCTTTTGATAATTCAAAAACAATAAATGATTAAATAATAGCATATCGATAAAATTAGTAAATGATCGCGTAATAGTTTGAATAAAAAGGAGAAAATGTTCATATTCTTTTACATGCATATGTAAGATTGACAATCCGTGTATTTGTAATGTTTCTATGATTTCAGCGTGAATAGAACAATTGCCTATTGCGTAAATCCTAACTTAATTCCGGTTAAAACTCAAGAAGAATCACCTCCCTCTCCATCTCTCCATCACTCTCTCTCTCTCCCTCTTTCTCTCTCTCTCTCCCTCTTTCTCTCTCTCTCTATATATATATATAGATATATATATATATATATATAGATATATATATGCGTGTGTGTGTGTGTGTATTTCAGTTTCTTTGTGAGAGAGAGTACATACGTATGTATTTTATCATTTCATGGGACGTTGTTGCATGTTTGGAGTTAAGATTTAAAATCCTTTTTGTTTATTTAATTATCAACAATAATATCTATTCCCAATAAAACCAAAGTGTGATGCGAGAGAAAACAAAATCAACTTTGCACCAAAAGTGTAGCGTTCCTTTTGGTGCTGTTTAAATAAAATTCATTTTTATATTTTTAAATCTTCTATGAGAAATGATAAACACCTCGAAGATGTCAAAAGAAATCGATAATGTATGAGTTTTGAAGACAACAGTAGAGATCAATACAGGTGGCTCTACCTTGGAAATAACATTCATCGATTATTCAGTGTTTTCCAAGGATGCCATATCGATTATTTTGATCTAAAATCATTGACCTTGTACAATTTTTCAGGGTTTGAACGATGAATTGGGATTTTAAAGATTGAATTACATAATATCAGCTTCGCTAAAAACCTTACTTGGATTGCTTTATATGCGTTTTAAAGCGTTTATTACTTCTAATAGGTTTTTAAAATCTGCTTAGGTCGGCACGATTAATATAAAGATCTTTAAAAGATTTTATTATTTGAAGATTATAATCTACTTGGCGAAATTCAAACCCATTTGGATACTCAGTGGAATTTATTATTGGGGAAATATGTGAAGTTAGTCATTCAAGTATATTTACTTAATAATTTCATGCTGCATGATTTCATTCTGTTCAAAACTTTTACGCGTTTACTAAGCATAGCTTAGTCGGACCAAGGCTACAAATGCTTGATATGCAATGAGGTTCAAACTAGTAAATATAACAATGGTTTGCAAGACAAGCTTGCTATTGATTATTTCATGACAAACTTTTAAGATTTGATCTATAAAAAAAAAACGCAAAAAAATTCAATTCGTTTTACGACATAAAACGAACAATAAAAAAAACGCATTTTATAACACAACATTCGGAAAACTATTTTTATTCAAAAAACAATGCTGAATTATTTATTCAACAAATTTACACTCCACAGACGATAACGGATCGATTGTTTAATTCACTTTATTTGATGGCATATAAGACGCGCAAGAAAGTAAGATTATGTTTTTTCGCAGGATATATTTGGGTGCTAAACAAAGAGAAATGTTTAAATTAAAGTATCGGTTACGTTAATAGTAGTAATAATAATGAAAATGATATTTTAGTTAATAATATTACAGTATTATGAACTCAGACCTGGTAAAATCATTGAGGAAATTTGGGTAGAGAAACCAGATACCTTATCTCTGCATAGAAGACATGGGGTGAATTTCGACCATCTTCGTGAAAAAAAAATGGAGTCTATATGCCACCAAATACGTCTTTTTAATTGTAATGAAAAGATATTGAAAATAAATTCGTTTAGTTATTATTCAAATTAATTATGTAAGTAATATTGGACTTATTTTATATTTCGAGTGATCATGAATTTTTTAATATGTTTTTTAAGATGTGGTGTGAGCTTCAGTTTGGTTAATGAATGAAGTCTTCTTCGGTCCATTGAAATACTCAGTCTGGTTGTTATAAGTCCGAGTCTTGCTGACTTTTCTTCTTACGGAAAAAACTCATACCAGGGATTTTCAATTGTAGGCCAGGTGATTGCACAGACATTGCTCCTAATAACCAAAATTAATCATAGTTGAAGCAACATTTAAATGTAAAATTCTCTTCGAGAAACGGTATTTGAAATTTCATTGTTTATATATTGTCTATAAGTTTGAAAATGACTAACATTCCAAATTTTGTTCAAACAATTGAACTGCTTGTGATAGTCTTCGAATTCCTTAGCAAAAAATTGTCAATTATTGCTGATTTTTTCACTGGTTATCTTCTTTTATTTATTTATTTATTTTATTTATTTTTTTTTTTTTTTTTTTTTTTTTTGTTAAATCTAAAATCACAGATATTTTTTCCGTGATCGTTAAACAGAACAAGTCAGAAAGAAAGATTTTCCTCTGTTGATTACTCCCCTGCTGTTTGTTCTCAGTGTATAAATTACAATCGGCTGAGTGGTGTCAACTACTTTGTATAAAGTCGTTAATTTTAATTCATCCACTTGATATATTAACGACAATAACTTCCGTCGACATTTTGATAAGATTTTACCTCTTTTCTTATGGATCTTAAAGTAAACTGAATAAATTCGTTGAAATGTTGGCCTTAAAAGGAAAGTATTCAGTTGTTTGAACAAACTTTGGAATATAACCAGTAGTTTGAAAAATGATCTGTACTTAACATAGAAATCATTATTACTCATGTTATATATAATAGTCAAAGTTATGTAAATTACTTCACGATTACGTTATGTATTAGGTAAATGTGGATGAAATGAAGATATAAAATGATTTAAATTATGATAATTAAATATGAAACAAAAATATATATTCGGATTATTTTCGTTACAAATGTGCGAAATGAAGTGAAATAGAATAAAATGTTTAAAATATCACGAGAGTTAATAAAGAGATAAAAATGATGAGAAAAAGACGTTATTTCAGATGAGTAAGTAAAGAAAAAATATCCTGATCACTAAGAAGATATCTAACTGCATGAAGATCAATTTTATAAGGGACCCAGACAAACATTTCCCACCTTTATTCACCAGCTTCTAATTTGCCATTGCCCTCTGAATACCAAGTATAAGTTATCAGTGGCAAGAACAGCTATATTTGCCAACCACTTTCTTTAGAAGTTCTATATAATTTTGCTTTGTGGCATTCTACAGTTTTTTACAGAGTTTGTCTGAGTTGTTAGTTCTTGACAAAGCAATTTTAATTGAACATATTCTGTTGACATTTTTTTAACAAGAGAAATCGGTAAGCAAATTATGTTTGGGAAATATTACAGGATGAAGATAAATTTTGGAACTCAACAAACAAGAGTAAAAATAAAACAAGATCAGATTGATATTTACGCCACCCAGTGAGAATAGAACTCATTACAAAACTGATGACCTGTTAGAAGAATCTTCTAATATCTAATCTACGTCAAATTACTCTTCGTATTTATAAAGTTTTGTTATGTTTAGTAGTTTAGTTTTGATGAGAATGGCGTCCAACGGCAGAAATTAACGGCGTCCACGGCTAATTTGTTAATCGTTTCTCCATGGCAAGTTCTATTGTCATTTTTGGTTAATGAAGGTCATTTTTTTTGTTTCTTGTTTTTTTAATTCTGATAAATATGAGAATTGCAGTTTAGAAAACCTATGAGTTAGGGAAGCATTTTATATTCACGTAGATTAAAATAGAGAAAAGAAGAAAAATGAAAAAAAGCTTATAAATCGAGCAGTAATATTAGAAAATTATTGGTTTGAACTCAGGATCAAGGCAACTATATATTGCCACTTATTATCAGCCAGATAAGTTTGATTATATGTTTTCCTATAACATAGCCTGACACAAGGAAAAGGTAATGGAGAATGAAACTTTTTATACCAGCGAATCAGTGGTCTGTGAAAGAAGCTTACGAGTAATCGTAAGCTAATTGGGTGTAGAAATTATTAAGTACCTTGAGAAGATTCACGCACTCCACTAGTGAATTGGTAGGACGCGAAACTTGCCTGCTAAGCAACTTCCTATAGGAAGTAAGTCTATTTTTTCCTTATTCAGTTTTTAAGTTATTCTATTTCAACGTTGCGGGTTAATCTTTCAAGCCGATTCTTGAACAGAAAATAATTAAAATATTAAAATATAAAATGCCTTTGTTATTGTGATCGTGAGTTCAAACATGGAATATGATTTACATAAGTTTCTTGATATGCTTTCCTCAAAGAACCCGATGAAGTCTAATCAAACACAGCAGTTAAATAGTCGATTAAAAATTAGAACAGGGAAAGATCATTTTATATTGGTAGATTTTGTATGATTTTGGTTATGTGTATAGGAGTTTATGATCAAACTATAAGTGCAAAAGCAAGAGTATGTGTTTGTCAAGTGCGGCAAAAGAAAAAAAAAGATTTAAAAAAAGAGTGCAGTATAGAAAAAAAAAATGATGATGAAGATCCCATAAACTAACCTCCACGCCCAACATCCATACTTTTAAGTATGTCTCGGGCCTGATTGAGATCGAGAGAAAGTTCCGGATAACCGGCTTCCTCACATTCAAGGATGGCCTTCTCCAATTCAGGCCGGCTCTTGTTTTTGATTGCTTCTTTCAGTTGGCCACGGAGAACCTCTGGTGTTTTCAGTCCTGATTAACGTAATTATTATATTACAAATAAGACACAAATATTTCCTTTTTGTTTGTAGAAGCTAGTTTTAGCTTTGTTTTAAATGTATTATATTTTTGTCGAACCCGATGACGTTAAGTGATAAAACGTGTTCATAATTTAATGAAGAAAATGATTTTCTTGTCATTTATAAAACATAATAGTTTTGGGAAGCAATAAAATTAAATGAAAATTATATATGAAATCTTCTGCAATTTAACAAAGGAATATTTTATCTTCATAGATATCAATTTATAATTCCTAAAAATAAATCGAGCAAGCCAGAAATTCAAAAAATATTAGGAGTTTTCAAAGTTGTTTTAAAATCAATAATCAGATTCCCATTAGGATTAAAATTTTAGCCCTTTATAAAAATTGAAACGATTGATGTGTATACAAATAGGTAATCTAACCTTCTTTACCGCCTTCCAATTTAAATAAAGCACCTCTGGCATCATGTATGTCGGCATCAAGGCCGGGAAGGCCGGCCGACAGGCTTTCTTTAATAGTAACATCCAACATCATCTTGTCCTTTGATTGTATAGCAGTCTTCAATTGCGGACGCACAATTTCGTGGGTTATAGACCCTGATAATCGAAAAATTATTTCATTGCATATCTTAAATTCATAATTGAGATAACAAAGACATATTACTTGAATTAAAGAATACACAGAATTATATCTTAAACTGTTTTTATCACCATTAGTTGGTCCATTTTAGAGATAGAAACACTTTCGTTGAATTAAATAAAATTAGATTAGGTTAATCCTACAGAAAAATTACCAGAGATATTTTGGAAGAAAATAACTAAATTTTTGTGATTGTCTAACCTCCATATCCGCCTCCTAATTTTTGAAGAGCTTCACGAGCCTCAAGCAGATCGAACCCCAGTTCTGGATATTTGGCTGCTTCAGCCTCCAAGATAAGTTGTTCTAACTTCGGTCGGTCATTGTTCTTCACGGCTGACCGCAGTTGGTCACGCAATATTTCAGGAGAAATAACACCCACAGAGACATCTACGTAAATGATAATTGGATTATATCACATAAATATTTTTTTTCAGTTGGCAAAATATTTTCTCTAAACTCATCATCAGAGAAACTGATAAATTGTTTACATGGAATTATTTCAAATGAATCAAAAATCTTCATGAATGAAATAAATTATGATTAATAATAATCAGATCATTGATATTGAATGATAATTCTTCAAATAATGAAGAAATAATAAAAATTAATGTTAATGAAGTTTTTATTTTTTATTTTAACGTTTAGAAATACTTTTGACTACAGGCTAGAAAATGTTCCGAAAATAAAAATCTTTGAAATACGACTAAACAGCTTTATTCATGATGTAATAAGACGGGAATATTTCACTCATATTTGCCTCTAACTTGAAAATCAATACATTAAAATTGTTATAAATATATTCAAAAGTGAAGTATAAATTAGAGAATATTAATATTTGATTCGACCACAATAAGCAGTTTTCATTTGGTCAGTCTAAATAATGTTTGCATCACTCAGTTTCAGTAAAAAAAAAAAAAAAAACAGTTATTTTCTGTTCAGTAATTTACTTTCTACTGATCTCCAATTATAGGGATCTAATGGTGCTGTCTTCAAGCATGAAATTGTTCGTTCTGAGTCTCCTAGAATCATCAACATTCAATTTGCAGAAAAATGCCTTGAAATCATTTTCTGCTTTGACCAAACAGTAACCCATATGAACACATTTTGAGTTTTATATCTCGAAAGGGTAACATATTGGGCGTTCTTTAATATTGTGAAATTCTATTCAATAACAATGGGATTGTCTTCCTTTTTTACTGAAGATCAGTAATTCCATGATTAAGACGATTGAATAATTGAATGTTGCAAAACGGGGATTATATAAAATATCAATCTACTGTTTCTTGTGATTATCTTTCTTTTAAATTTATCAAATTTTGTGCATTGATTTTCATGGTTAAAGGAAAACGAGTGAAATCTGACCCGTTTATTCTGATTTTATTTCCCCCCTTTTTTTTTAAATGAGTGCGAAAGCGCATAATGAATGATAATACATGATTAACAGATGGATTTAGTAAATCAAATCATGAAAATCGTTTTAAGTTCTATACATGAAATCAGTTAAAAGTTAAGTTCTAAATGTGATAAATAGAAGTATTTATGTCTGTTGAAAAACATCTAATATACCTGACACAATATAAAGCAACATTAAATTAATTTATTTTTATAATATTCAGATTGTAATTATTTTAGAAAAATGGATTGTTTTTATCAGACAGATGATAAAGATCAAAATGAAAATTTCGAACCTTCTTCTTCAGATTTCTTTCGGAACAAACGCATTCTAGGAAGTTTCATGTGCATGCCAAGAAATGACTTTGATCCTGATAACCAAAATTAATTATTTAAAAAAGAAAAAAAAACACGGTATGAATTATTTGAGTATAAAAACGTTATCTTTCCTCAGGTTTCGGTATACTCAATTGAATTGTAATGAAAGTTTTTAAAAAATCGAATGAAATGCTTTTACGAAGACTTGCTTTTAAGATGAAGAATATACAAATATGAATAACACGTCAACTGCAATAATTGAGAAAATTACCGCAGATTATATTATGAAAGAAATATACAAAGATTTATAAGTAAATATTTCTACTTTCAATTTAAAATTTTTCAAAATAATCCCTGAAAATGAACATAAATGACAGGGTATTCTTAAAGCTTATACAAATTGAATAAGTTAGTATTACAAGATAATTATTAGCTTTTACAGAAATTGTCAAAAAATCTCAATAAACAAAATAAGGGATCGTGACAAACCTCTGCCACTTTCTTCCAGAGATTCCAGATGGATTCTGGCCTCTTGGATATCGGGCATCAGTTCTGAGTGACCAGAACCGACACATTCGGTTATTACTTTCTCCAGAAGGTCTGGATCGTTTTTCTTCATGGCACTGTTTAGTTTCAGGCGAAGTTTGTCGGCACTCAATTTTCCTGAGAAGGAAAACGTACCAATGATAACAATATTAACTCTATTCCAACCATTATAGAGGAAAGCAGCAAAGAGACAATGAAACTGAGTAAAAGGCAACCAGGGTAAATGTGAAAAATTGATGCAGGTAAGATGAGTTATCAGATACCAATGACTCATAATGCAATGTTTGTGGCAAGAGAAAGTGCAAGAAGGTAAGAGTGATCAAACCATAAAATATGATATCATTGTTCACAAATTTCATTTGTAAAAAAAGAAATACAAAACAACAACCGCTCCCTTACACCAAAGAATAGTCCAAATCCGAAATAAAAGTTTATTAGAAATCATGCATTTTTCCCTCTGGCTTATTGTATGTAAGAACAGAAAGAACAGAAAATATAGCTGTTTCAAAATTAATCAATTTATCTCACTGATTTGGATGTAAAGATGACATTAAATCGACCAAAAGGCGAAGACAAATATTATTCATTTTGTGAAAAAATTTAGAAATTAAACCAAATTTGGAAATAATTCTTTAAAGATTCCTTTATAGTTTTGTAAAGTTGCCGTCACTAAAAATGTAATCATATACTTGAATTTCAATCTCTATGTTGATTTATAATTGTAGAAATCCAATGATCAGAGAAAATCGATAAGAATGCAATTGATTTTTGGTAGAAATGAACATAAAAGTTTGAGAAAAGTGTAAGAAAAATATTTCTAGACAAATTAGTTATAAATCTAAAAAAAAAATCTTAAATACACCCCAATATTGATCGTTACGATTTTATGTGATTCATCAAAATCCAATATTTCGTAAACAGCAACGACAATTAAACAGAGTCTAGAAAAATAATTTTTCAAAATTACCATGCTTTCATGCGTTCCGTTTTATATTTATATGCAAAATCACTTATGCACACACACACGCGCGTGCCCACACATATACACATTAATATATATATATATATATATATATATATATATATATATATATATATTAACATATATATTCATATGAATATATATATATGTGTGTGTGTGTGTGTGTGTGTGTGTGTGTGTGTGTGTGTGTGTGTGTGTGTGTGTGTGTGTGTGTGTGTGTGTGTGTGTGTGTGTGTGTAAGCACCCCATATGTCAGTGTCATAACTATAGGTTTTATGTGCTTTTCATCGCATGTTTTATCTGTTTTTTTTTTTTCATTTACAAATACATGGAACATATAGTCATAGGAGTTACATTAGGAGGTGAGATTCCATCATTTTCTGATTTAAGAAAAATGTTTCTTTGAAGATTTATTCATTTCACTATATATATATATATATATATATTTAAATGAAATGAACAAACGAACATATATACATATGAATTTAAGAAGTTTGAGTTCAAACTTTTCCTTCTCCTTGACTGGTTGTTATAACAAGGCTAATCAGCCCGCTCTCTACCAATATTTACCCATTGCTGGATTCATAGTTGAATACATAACTTTTCCAAGTGTGTAATCGTGATGTATTCATATATATATATATATATATATATATATATATATATATATATATGTATGCATCAATACGTGAGAGTGTATGTGTATGTGTGTTTGCTGCGTATACATCGTTAGGGGTTATAGAATTTGTGCACAGTGTGAGATTTCAAATATATCGACTGAGGTGATATAGTCAAATCAAATTAAAAAGAATTAATAAGTAATATCCGATACACTAACCTCCTCGGCCAAAGCCCATTCTTTCCAGACTGTCTCTGGCCTGACGGAGATCAAGAGAAAGTTCCGGATAACCGGCTTCCTCACATTCAGCAATTGCCTTCTCCAAGTGAGACCGGTTCTTATCATCTATTGCTGCCTTTAGATGACCACGGATCGCATCTGGCGCTTTGAGCCCTGATTAACGTAATTAGCATTTTTAAATATTGTATATTAGCAAAGAAAATTTTTCATTTCAAATCATTAATGATAATTATTTAAAGGTATTTTCATAGATATACGAAAATTATTCTATTTCAAAGCCTATATTATTTTTTTAATTAGCAGTTTAAAAAGACATCTGTTTACTGATTAATGAAAATGTCAATTTAGAAATCACTATTACTTTGGAATGTATTTAATATATACGAATCAAATCCTGTAAAAAGACGGGGTTATTTAAACGTGGATTGAAATTTCTTTTGTTTATTTTAAAGTATAATATCTACGAAATCTGCGGAGGTTTACTTCTGCTTAGTATTTTAACGTAGTAAACGTACATGTAAAAATCTCATAGTTATTTTCAGAAATATGAAATACAAAGTTATTATTTTGAAGCAGATAATATTTTATACTCCTTCAAAAATAAGTACATGAAAAAATTTAAAAAGGTTATCAACATGAGCATAATTATTTAAGATTATTAATATTTTGAATTTAATATTTTAAAAGTTATTAAATTTGTATAATTGTTTAGATTTCTTCGAGAACAGACTGTCGTTCTTAGTTATGGAGAGCGACATTTTGATCCAACGTACAGGTACTACACCTTAATCAAAGCAGAAGTTACAACCATTCGAAAGAAACATAAACATTCTATTCATTATATAGAGTTGAAATTATTTTGCTTTGAATCTAGTAACGGCATTTCTTCAATTTGAAAGTTAAACAATTTTTTAATTATCTATTTGTAATTAGAATAGTCTGAAAAATACTTTTAAAAACAATTGATGATATGCTGATATATAGCTAACCTCCTCTTCCGCCTTCCAATTTGTATAAGGCTTCCCTTGCTTCTTGGATGTCGGCACTAAGGCCAGGAAGGCCGGCCGATACACTTTCCTTAATGGTTGCATCCAGCAGTTTTTTGTCCTTTGATGTGAACGCTACTTTTATTCGTTCACGCAGGTTTTCGGTGGAGAGACTCCCTGATAATCGAAAATCGATTTTAGTGAATAATTTAAATGCAATTGCATTTAAAATATGCAAATTTGATTGTTTCAAAATGTAATTATTTAACAATGATTTTTTTTTTATTACGATTTTGAGCATTTTGAAAAACTTGAGATTAACTCAACGTAGAGGT
Source organism: Sepioteuthis lessoniana (assembly GCA_963585895.1). NCBI lineage: Eukaryota > Metazoa > Mollusca > Cephalopoda > Myopsida > Loliginidae > Sepioteuthis > Sepioteuthis lessoniana. The sequence continues at coordinate 134,281,315 of OY757907.1, forward strand.
ATACTTTTTACAATTTAAGTATAATTATAATCATACTAATAGTGTAGCGTACAATACTAATAAAACTAATTATTTATGCTTGAAGAAAGAGCTAATTAATATTTTAGATAAATCAGCATGTTAATTAAATCGCGTAATATTGAAAATAAAGTTATTTTGTGTGGTTGTCTAACCTCCAAATCCGCCTCCCATTTTATGAAGAGCTTGACGAGCATCACGGAGATCTAGGCTCAGTTCTGGGTATTGGGCTTCTTCGGCAATCACGATAAGACGCTCTAAGGTCGATTGGTCATTGTTTTTCACTGCTGACCTCAGTTGGTCACGCAATGTGTCCGGTGACACAGAAATTTCAGCAGAGATATCTAAGTAAAATGACGTTGAGAATTCTCATGAAATCAATAAAATTATCACTGAGTTAGCAACATCGTTTTGTTATTTACATAAAGATTGGTTTATCCCATTTCATTTTTATTATGCTTTTTGTTTGTTTCATTGTTTTTTTTTTTAATTCCATTACAAATGTTGATCATTATATGAGTAATCTTGTTGATGGAAAAAGCATTAGTTTACAAGAATATATTAACCGCTTTCTCTATAATTATTGATAACATAATTTAAATATTAAACAATGAACATTTCAGGCCAAATTCGAGATAATGATTAGGAATTTCTTAAATAGCAAAAAGTTTGTTTAAAATATAGCAACGTTTGAAAACGAAATATTTACTGGAATGCAGTAATAATTTGTATTTACTTTTATGACCAAAAAGCAAAGGAGAAAAGAAATAATACAATTCATTTAACTTGTTCTGAATAATAGCTAAATTGATAAATAGAATAAAATACAAATTATCTATTTCCATCATTCGCAATCATTGTTGACAATTCGAAAATTACGATGGATTTATCCAATGAAATGAAAAACTTTTCTATGATGAAATCTCAGATGAAACTAATTATGTTACAAACAGTTTTCATGTTTGAGCTTTCAATCAGTGGTTGGGCAAATCAAGACTGACTGGAAAAAGAAAAGAGAACACTATTTATTCCAGCAGACTTAGTCAGAGCCGATATAAAGTGACATACACCAGAGACGGAATTTTGTTATCATAAGAATTTCTCATTGTTTTCCCCAGTATCGTTTTTGATAGAGACTGACTATTATTTTTTCAAATAAAAAATAATAGACATCTTTATTCACCCGAATGAAACACGTGATATATTTTATTCAATAGATTGTATTTGCCTTTCTGCGGTGGTTTTGTTTGACGAGTGATATCATCGGTTTTGTTTGACGAGTGATATCACTGGTTTTGTTGGACGAGTGATATCATTGGTTTCACAAAGTGTTTAATTCTACGGTTCTGTTACCCTTGAAGTTGCCTTTTGAAGTCTCGAAGCTGTTTAATACATGAAAATTTGACAAAAATATTTGATACAGGAAAATCCAGCCAAAACAATAACATAGAAAAGACCATGTTAATATTTTCTTACATCAAGACCAAATCCATTGTTTTAACATGCTTTGAAGGAGTAATCCTGATATAAAAATGAGGACTAATAGCCTTTTTCTTTTTTTTTTTTTTGGAAAGAAAACAGACTCACCATAAAACAATAATCACCTTCATTTTCAAAATGGAAAAATTTTAAAGGAAAATGTTTTATTTAGGTTAGTAATTAGATATCAGAGTAAAAGTTTCGAACCTTCTTCTCCCTGTTTCTTATGGAACAGACGTAGGCTAGGAAGTCTCACGTGGAAGCCGGAGGATGACAGAGATCCTGATAACCAAAACAAGGATATTTCGTTTAAAGTAAAAGGATTTAAAGACTTTAGATAAAAGACATAATCTTCAATGACACTGATTATGTCATTGTTTTATTTGATGAAGGATAAAAGGAGAATAATTAATAACATTTTAGTGGATTGCTTTCAATTAAAAATCTATCAATATTAATTGATAGATTTCTACAAATTATCTCAGAGAATAGTTTTGAATTGCATCAAACAATTTTTATCAATATAATGCACATAACACTTTTATTTTGGATACGTTCTTTATGTTATTTAAGCCTTGAAGAATAATATTTCAGCTGGTAATTCTTTTGTGGAAGTGGGAAGAAATTTCCATTAAAAAAACAATTGGAGAATATTTTCAAATTTATCGAAATCAAAAATAAGATTTCTAAATGAAAATCCGTTCTGGGTTCAAACGTCAAAAAGATAAACAGAATTTATTTTGTCTAAAGACCTAAATTCAACAAAAATGGCGAGGAAAAAGAGAATTTAGTCTGTTTTTATTTTTTGTGAATATGATGGCATTATTATGATAACTTTCTGAAAGTTCTCTAAATTATGAAAGAGATTAGATATTTCTATTCAAAAATAGAGATTTACAAGAAGAATAACGGATTTATGAGAACATTATTTGAAAACATCATTAAGCAATCAAAGGATCGTGACAAACCTTTGCCACTTTCTACCAGAGATTCCAGATGAACTCTGGCTTCTTGGATATCGGGCATAAGTTCCGGGTGTCCAGAACTTACAGATTCTGCAATCACTTTCTCCAGAAGGTCTGGGTCGTTTTTCTTCATGGCACTATCTAGTTTTTGGCGGAGTTTGTCGGCACTCAATTTTCCTGAGAAGCAAAACGTACCAATGATAACAAAATAAAACTAACGCCCGCAATCAAGCTGGTAGTGACAATGATACAGTGTGTACAAGGCAGACAGGAGAAATGTTAGTTACTGAAGAACAAGATGAACTGTACAGTTTAAATGAAATACGTAGTTTGATAAGTTCATCGTTTAATTAAATCTGAAACTATGGGTGACTGATTGTTAATAATGAGAGGTAAATGAGGCGATCAATTTGAATGATGTGATAAAAAAAAGTGTAAATTAAAGTGTAAATGTTCGAAACAATTTTGTGATGACATGAAACGTTATCGATGATGGGTAAACTCCCTTTTAATTTCGTGTGTAATTTGTCAAGATATAGTTAGGGAAGTTTCAATTTTCAACGAATTTGACTTTTACACGAATGGTTTTAATTTATAATTCCCAAAAAAGAATCTTGCACCTTGTGCATCTTCCAACGAATTCCCAAAATTCTAATCAAATTTTGGGTTACATTTTTAAACATGAAAATATATTCACTTCCTTCCCCATAATACCTCTTTTGGTACTATGGACGACGAGCAAGAGCGTTGATTTGGTTTTATCTGCTTAGCTGATATTGATCAAATAAAAAAAGGTTGATTATAAATATTCCTTATACTAACCTCCAAACCCAAAGCCCATACTGTCCAGAGTGTCTCTGGCTAGACGGAGATCGAGAGAAAGTTCCGGATAACCGGCTTCCTCACATTCAAGGATGGCCTTCTCCAATTCAGGCTGGCTCTTGTTTTCGATTGCTGCCTTCAGTTGGGCACGAAGTGCGTCTGGTGTTTTCAGTCCTGATTAACGTAATTAGTAATAAGAAATATCTCATAATAACAGAATATATTTTTGTTTCTTCTCTTTGTGTAAAAGTTAATTAATTATATTTTCAAATAAATGTTTTAATTTATTGATAAATTGTATTGATTTAACAGGTTATGAGTTTTACTAATTCGATATAAATATATTCAAATTAAGAAACAAGACTAGTCTTTGCGGATGCTTGATAATATTGACTTAGATGATATTTTAATCGTGACTAATTTCTTAAAGAAAATGTTATTTTTCTTAAAATGTAAATAAACAATGTATCTTCCAAAAATATCTAGCATTGATCATAAGTGTTTTAAGGAACGGTATTTTAAAGCGTTTAGCATTAAATATATGCAATGCTGTCATCTAACCTCCTTTGCTGCCTTCCAATTTGAATAAGGCTTCTCTGGCTTCTTGGATGTCAGCATCGAGGCCAGGAAAGCCGGCTGATACACTTTCTTTAATGGCTTCATCCAAGCGTTTTTTGTCCTTTGATTTGAACGCCGTCCTTAGTCGTTCACGGATGCTTTCGAGGGAGAGGCTTCCTGATAACCGAAAACCGACTTTATTGAAGGATTTAAGTGAAACAATCGAAAGAGTATACAAGGTTATAAATCTAATTACATATTAACGTCAAAGGATTATATCTTAGTAATTTTATGTTCATTGCTGTAATGCTTATGTTCTTAATATGAAGATAACAGTTACTTTGGAAATTAGAATTTTGGGGGATTCTTGGTTTTCAGTTAATATGATCGTACAAAATAATAAATCTGCATCGGAAGCTGATTTTTACTTGCTTAAGAATAATATATATATTTGTCTCGTCATTAGCTAACCTCCAAATCCGCCTCCCATTTTGTTTAGAGCTTCACGGGCCTCCCGGAGATCCAGACTCAATTCAGGTAATTTTGCATCCTCAGCCACTTGGATAAGTTTTTCTAATTTTGGTCGGTCATTGTTCTTCACAGCTAAATGCAGTTGATCGCGCAAAGTGTAAGGTGGCATCCCTTCCACAGAGATATCTGCGTTAAACCATACAGAGAGTTATATAGTTTTATAAAACAAATTATTCTTTTAACATTTTCGGAGCTATGAATAATAGCAATATTGTATGCATAATTTTAAACGTTTGTATGTTGTTGCTATTTTTGTTTATATATATATACTAATGAAATTAAAGAAATGTTAACCTTTTCGAGGAAAATGAATTTAGATTAATCGAAATTTTCTGATATTTTCTAGGTGTAACACTGTAGAGATTCAGTATACCAAATTTACTTTAATTTACCTCGAGTTAACTATTCGAAATACATAAAAGCAAAATGATTTCAAGAATATTTTTCCCATCCACAGCGATAATTATATTATGAAATGCATCAATTCATCAAAAAAAATTAACTTACATGAATTCGATTTATTTGAAAATGCCACAATTATGATAGAATTTAACAAAATATATAAAGTGATTCTGATTTGTTTCTAAACAGACCAAAATGTCCGTCCACCTATTTGTTGAAAATTGCAAAATGTAAAATATATTAATCATTCGTTTCGTCTAATAATATCAAGAACACAATTTTAAAAAGTAAATAATTTCGGAGGAGGGTAATTCATATTTTCAAAAATATCAGAATAAAAGATCCGAACCTGCATCTTCATGTTTCTTACGGAACAGACGGAAACTAGGAACCTTCATATGGAATCGAGGAAGCGACAGAGATCCTGATAACCAAAATTAATGTTATTTTTAAAGAACTAAAATGTAACAAAAATGCGTGTGCATAAATCTATTAGCTTGGATGTAATGTTCGACTCCGGCAATTAACCATTAATAAATGTTTTAGTCAAATTTGCAGTCATATGATTATTTAGAATTTAAGCAGATCTTATTCCTTTCTTTAATATTTAATTCAAGAGAATAATTGTTCACATTTAACTTTTACAATACAATATAATCTCTTCCATGATGTATATTTTAATAAATCTAATAAAAGTGAAATTTCACACCAAAGTTATAAAAACATTTCCATATATTCCACTTAAAAGAAAAATCCCAAATCAATTTAAAAGGGATCGTTCAAACCTCTGCTTCTTTCTTCTAGAGATTCCAGATGAGCTCTGGCTTCTTTGATATCGGGCATTAGTTCCACGTGTCCAGAACCGACACATTCGGCTATTACTTTCTCCAGAAGGTCAGGGTCGTTTTTCTTCATGGCACTGTCTAGTTTCAGACGGAGTTTATCTACGCTCAATTTTCCTGATAAGCAAAACGTACTTATAATAACACAAACTCTATTCCCACCATATGATGACATGTGAAACGTAACCCGAATAAATGTTAGTAAAAGTCAAATTGAAGGTGAATCATGTAATTTGAATTGAATGATTGATAAGTTCACTAATCGAACGAAAAGGATAAGAAATGTATAAGCTTCAATAAAAATGAGTTCGGAATGCAAAAAAAGTTATTATAGAAAAAAATTCCAAAATGTGCCAAAATGATTATGACTTGATGAAAATATTTTGATTTCTTTCTTTTATGAATTAAAGATGATTTTGATTTTAAAAGTCAATCCTGATGGAAAGAAATATTTGGTTAAAACAGAACAACGAATTAAAAGGTCTGTCTCAAATAGACCTTAAAGAAATAAATGTTTATATAATAATGAAAATCAATTTTCTATTCCTAACGCATTTTAGTGAACGTGATGATTTTGAATTTATAAGCCCAATTTATGTACATATTCAGAAATTTGTTTATTTGTATTAAACAAAGTCATTTAGAGTCGAGTAGTCGTACAATCATCATCTATGACACAATTCACATTCGAAACATCAGAATGACAAATAGTTGTTCACATATCAATTCACACAATAAATCGAGTAAAAAATGAAATATAACTTAGTGTTATACAGTTTACCCAGGTTAAAATTTATAAACTCTACAAAATACATCAGTAAGTTTTATATGTTACGTTTAATTTCCAATTTACTCAAAAATATTCTTTAAAGAGGCTATTCATGTTATAACAAAGATATATTTTGATTTAATATTAAAACTTTCCGATTATGTTTCTTCAGAAGAAAAGTGTTTAGAATAGAATTTTTGTACTTATCAATGCTGAAGAAAGAGAAAAACATGATAATAAACATTCCCATCAACTAACCTCCACGACCAAATCCCATACTGTCCAGAGTGTCTCTGGCCAGACGGAGATCGAGAGAAAGTTCCGGATAACCGGCTTCCTCACATTCAAGGATGGCCTTCTCCAAATCAGGCTGGCTCTTGTTTTTGATTGCTGCCTTCAGTTGGGCACGAAGTGCGTCTGGTGTTTTCAGTCCTAATTAACGTAATTATTGATTTGAAATGAGGATTTTTAAAAATTAATTTTGACAATTTAAATATGATTTCGTTTTTCAATTTATTGTCTTCATGTAAAAATAGTTTTGAAATTATAATTTGATCAGAGAAAAATTGACTTAGCCAAAATCAAATGTTGAAGTAACTGCCAAATTAGAAATAACAATTGGATTGAATATTTAATAATTAAATACTACGCACTTGCACCATTTCATAAATGTCTTTTAAATTGATAAAACCATGATTTTTAGTGATAAATAAATTATCTGCGTTTATTCTTTATTCATCAGAAAGATCAAACAGAAATACAATTTTCAATGTAAATTATTTCGCATTAAATTTTTAAAAAATTGTATTCTAACCTCCTTTGCCGCCTTCCAGTTTAAATAAGGCTTCTCTGGCTTGTTGAATGTCGGCATCAAGACCAGGAAGGCCGGCAGATATGCTTTCTTTAATGGTTGCATCTAGGAGTTTTTTGTCCTTTGATTTGAACGCTGCCTTCAGTCGTTCACGCAGCCCTTCCAGGGAGAAACTTCCTGATAATCGAAAACCGATTTTACAGAAGACTTTCAAAATACTGATAATAACAGTAAAAGTTTTCTAAAATTACGTAAGAACTATGGAAAAGCTCAATAGTAGGATTTATTCTTTATATGTTATGAACAGAATAAATTACATTAAATTCGATTTTAATACAAGTAATCTAATCAGTTTCTTAAAGAATATCTGAAATTTATATTACATGCATAAGTTAAGAATAAATGGTAATTTGTAATTTTGCTAACCTCCAAATCCGCCTCCCATTTTGTTGAGAGCTTCTCGAGCTTCACGGAGATCGAACGCCAATTCTGGATATTTCGCTTCTTCAGCTAATTTTATAAGTTGTTCTAGTTTTTGTCGGTCATTGTTCTTCACAGCTAAGCGCAGTTGCTCGCTCAGTGTGTCAGGTGACATATCGTCCAGAGAGATACCTGATAAAAGGATATTCAGTGTGTTTTTTTTTTCTCTCATGTTATGAATAAATCGTTTTCTTCATCTTTTATTCTACACTCATTTCTTTGACTTATCTTATCAGTTTATTGAACCGTGTTAAACGCCCAAAAAATATATTTTGAAATAAGGACAGAGTTGCAAAGGAATAAAACCATAGTTCTACTTTAGTGAATATTGATGAAGAAGATAGAAAATAATATAAATGCATTTGAATTTTAAAATATTCTGTTTAATCAAAACTTTCGACGAAGTTTTATGTAAATCAACCGGTTGTAATTTTTAAAAAATCATAATTGTAAGAGTAATGTTCAGAAAATGAAAATATATTCAAAAATTTTAGTATGTCATTAATTAGAAGTTGATGAAATGAAATACAAATGTTAATTTTCGTAAATGTTATGTTTAAATTACCGATGATATTTTTATTATCGCAATCAAAACACTTAATTTTTGGCAAGTTTATTAGAAGCCAACAAAAACGATGAAAATAACTGACAAATATATTTGACCATTCACAGAATATCAAGAATTGTAGGAATATAAGAATGGAGAAAATTTGATTTCGTGTTAAGAATAATTTTAAACGGTTTTTAACAATGCAGTATCTGAGTAAAAGTTTCGAACCTGTGTCTCCTTGTTTCTTACGGAACAGCCTGAAGCTAGGAACCTTCATATGGAATCGAGGTAAGGACAGAGATCCTGACAATCAAAATTAATTAAGAGATAGAAACCTTGTGAAATATTAATTTCTAAATTTATTTTCGTTTATATCTAGGTTTGCTTATGTTATATGTTGGTATTCCTTTTAAGATATTTTATAAACTAGATATTTATATCTTATTTTAACAACATTATATTATATAAATCAAAATAATTATATAATTGTTTCAGGTTTAATATCATATCGTTATGTTGGTGTCTGCAAAGCAAGTAAACGTGTTGCATTTAACAAAAGATTCATTTTTGGAGGTGTCCGTGGTGTAGTCGTTATCGTCGTAGGAAATGGACTCGGCGACACGAGTTCAAATCCTGGACGAGACTGATTGCATTTCACATAGCACTAATACCCTTGAGAAAGGTATGAATCCAATTATTCTCCCTCCAGCTATGGGTAAATAGTAGGACAGACTAGGTTCTTCATCCTTGGTTAGGCAACTAGTCTAGGAGAAGGAAAAACTCTGAATTCAAACCTGTTAAACTCTGCTTAAAAATTGACCTTGTGTCATATCCTGCCCGAGCGGAGGGGTTGGTAAATAGTACAAAAGATTCGTTCTTAAATTTCGAATTAAGGTATTTACAAAAACATTCAGAACACTACTTCAAAACCAGCATTAAATGAGTAACAGCTAATTTAAATTATTAGAAAGAGAGATATGGAAAACAAAGCAAAATATATCTATGAAATATTTTAACAAATTTAAACCATATAAAATTATACAGAAACTGTCTAAAAATCTCCGTAAACTATAGAAGGGATCGGGACAAACCTCGGCCACTTTCTTCTAGAGATTCCAGATGAAGTCTGGCCTCTTGAATATCGGGCATAAGTTCCACGTGTCCAGAACCGACACATTCGGCTATTACTTTCTCCAGAAGGTCAGGGTCGTTTTTCTTCATGGCATTGTCTAGTTTCAGGCGGAGTTTGTCAACACTCAATTTTCCTGACAAGCAAAACATACCCGTATTAAATCTATTTCCCTCATTTAGAGAAAGACGAAAGAGACTTGAACAGTTGATGAAATGCTAACGGAAGCATTGTCAATATTTGATAAGTAGTTTACATCGAACCAACGATAATTTTTCGTTTTGATCAAACTGGTAATACAGGATGGGAAATCTAAAAAAATTTTCTCAAAATTTTATTGATCACCGATTTTATTCAGAAGAAGGTGACAACAAAAATATGCCAATTATAATAACTTAACGACAAAAAATTTTCGATCATTTTTTAGTCTAAGAAATTTCAATCAGAAGTGGTCATTTTGAATTTATATTATATGTGAATATATAAGTGAATATATAAGGAATAAGATTGTAAAGGTGATCATTCAAAATATGACGGTTATATATTTTTCTCAACGAAGAATGAACACGAGAAAAAACTTTCGTTATTTTTAAATTGCAATGAAATTTTAATATGAATTAAGGAGGGAGATATTATATACAATTGATTAATAGCTTAACATGCTTAAACCTTTTTAATGTCTTTAAAATTGCATTATTAATTTCTTTGAAATAAAATTTTGCGTTCATTCGGTGATAAAAAAGAGAAGATTGGAAAACGGTTTATAAATAAGAATAATGAACACATTCTATTAACTATATAAAAGATGTTCGGAGAGAATATTTTAGGGAAAAATGAAATACTGAAATGGTAGAAGATACTATTGATAGGAGACGTGCAGAAGCGGAAGTAGTTATTGGTAAACAGCGATGAGACAAAAAAAATAAATTGATAATAATAATCCCATCAACTAACCTCCACGACCAAATCCCATACCGTCCAGAGTGTCTCTGGCCAGACGGAGATCGAGAGAAAGTTCCGGATAACCGGCTTCCTCACATTCAAGGATGGCCTTCTCCAATTCAGGCCGGCTCTTGTTTTTGATTGCTGCCTTCAGTTGGGCACGAAGTGCGTCTGGTGTTTTCAGTCCTGATTAACGTAATTAGTAATGCGACAGGATGATTTTAGTGGAGATAAATATTTAAAGCTTTTTAAACGTAACTTCCTTTTTATGTATTATATACAAGTAACAATGAGAAAAACAGAATTAAAAGGAAACTTTTAGAAGAATTTAGCCCTAAGAAATTTTTTATTTATGTTTCGAAGACTGCTAATTAAAAATTAGTAATTATTTGATAAAAGATCAAATAATCAGATATTATATAAATTTTCCATCATAATGTATAAGGAATTGATTAACGATGGATCAATTAATTGAATTGTATTTAGGAGATGAAATATTTATCATAATAATAAACATTTAAAATAATGAAATTTCAAGCTAAATTTAAATTCATTAATCTAACCTCCTTTGCCGCCTTTCAATTTGAATAAGACATCTCTGGCTTCTTGGATGTCGGCATCGAGACCAGGAAGTCCGGCCGATATGCTTTCTTTAATAGTTGTTTCAAGAACTTTTTTATCCTTCGATTTGAATGCTGCCCTTAACTTTTCCCGCAGGGTTTCGAGGGAAAGATTTCCTGATAATCAAAATTCAATAAAAATGGATGGTTTCTAAATACTTAAAATGAGAATACAACATAACAGTGTATGTAGAAATCAAAATACATTTTTAAAGGTCTAAGGGAAATAAATTCTCTTTCAAAATTTCAGAAAAGCATTAATAGTGATTATATCAAATATTGAAAACTTTCGACGAATTGAATTCTAATTAAGGTTTAGAAGTAATTACCTCGGGAATAATTACTTGAAATTGACATGAAGTTCTTAAATGAAGAAAAAAACGGCCATGCATAATTTTGCTAACCTCCAAATCCGCCTCCCATTTTGTTGAGAGCTTCACGGGCGTCACGGAGATCGAACGCCAGTTCTGGATATTTCGCTTCTTCGGCAATGTCGATAAGTTGTTCTAGTTTCGCACGGTCGTTGTTCTTCACAGCTAAGCGCAGTTGCTCACGCAGTGTGTCAGGTGACATATCGTCCAGAGAGATATCTATATAAAATGATGACAGTCAGAATTTTCTTACCCCTTACTTTCACCACTGACATCACCAGCACGACCAACAATACAAAACATGCTCTTGACTAAAATGAACTTTTTCACCACGTAACAATAATCATTATTTAAGATGCTTTCTTTTCGAATAGCTATAAGAAGTTTTCAATAGAAATCAAATGTCAAACTGTTTATTTTCTATTAAACGTGTTAAACTCAGTAAATTTCTTTCTCGGAAATAATCATCTGACAAGGAGAATATTTCATCTATCAAGCATTATGACACTTATCACTCAGACAATTATCATTAGCATCAAACATTTGATGTATTTCCAAACATTCTAAAACATTTAGCTAAGAAATATTTGATCCTTCTTTTAATTATGTTTTTTATATTTTATCTATTGAAAATAAAGAAAATTACACTTTGACAATAAATCAATTATTTCAATGATTAATATGAAAGAAAATCATTCGCACCTGCATCTCCATGTTTTTTACTGAACAGACTGAACTTAGGCATTTTCATTTGGAATCGAGGGAACGACAGAGATCCTGTTAACCAAAATTTAGACTTTTTAAAAAACGCACTGATAAAAATTATATATGATAAGTTGATTTCTAAATTATTGCATTCATTTCAATTTTTCATTAATATTACTTCAACACAGAACTGTTGTTGTAAACTTCAAAGTATAATTATTCACAAAATTTAATTAAACCTATGTAGTTTTTTCATACATTTTATTATTTTATTCGTATAAGATTGCTAATAAACGATCTTTAGCAAAGTATCGATGATAAGTAACTATGATAAACATTGATTTAATTTTGACCAATAAATTTGATGTGAGAAAATTTCGAAAATTACATATTTCAAAATTACCGATAGTCGGAAAAAAAATTATATAACAGTAAAAAATCAATTAAGACATAAAAATGACGGAATAAATAATAAATAGTCTAGGAACAGACCTCGGCCACTTTCTTCTAGACATTCCAGATGAAGTCTGGCCTCTTGAATATCGGGCATAAGTTCCACGTGTCCAGAACCGACACATTCGGCTATTACTTTCTCCAGAAGGTCAGGGTCGTTTTTCTTCATGGCATTGTCTAGTTTCAGGCGGAGTTTGTCAACACTCAATTTTCCTGACAAGCAAAACGTACCAATGATAACAATATTAACTCTATTCCCCACCATCAAACAGGCGGCAGCAACGAGTCACAGTAAAATTGAGCAGAGTGCAAACTTGGATGCTCTTAGTAATTGACAATTCATATTATCAAATAAAACTTCTAAACGCAAATATGACTTTCTTTTATGATTATTCGAAATAAGATCGACTACTGATAAAATAGAAAAAAAGGCACACTTTGCACTGTTGAAATTTAATCAGTTATACGTTGTGTTTTGTTTACTTTCAAATCATTTCTTACGAGTCAATTATAGATTTTCCACACTTATAATTATATCGACCTTACGGATTTACGAGCTGACATTTACGTTTTTATCTTCTACAGGTTGAAAAGTACGAAGAGATGAATCGGAAACTTCCAAGTCTTACATCTACCAATTCTTTCGACAATTCCATTAGGCATTGATTAAATTTTGCCTTTTTTCTTCCCACTATAACCGATATTATATTATTCTCAGTTATTATTCTATTGGCGAAAGCAATTTGCAAGAGCTTTCATCCACAAATACATATAGATATTTATTTTCGATGAGAAAGGCTGAAAAAAGCATTTTCGAAAATTTCATTGTCAAAAGAACAGTAGATGCTGTCTCATGAATTCTGGATTTATTGAGTCAGAAGAGGAAGAAGATGAACGAGCAGTAGAAGATGAAGAAGAAAATGATGCGTTAATTTGATTTCATCACAGCATAACGATAGATAAAAAGATGAAATAAAAATAAGGTTGATTTAATGATGAATAATCCCATCTACTAACCTCCACGACCAAATCCCATACCGTCCAGAGTGTCTCTGGCCAGACGGAGATCGAGAGAAAGTTCCGGATAACCGGCTTCCTCACATTCAAGGATGGCCTTCTCCAATTCAGGCCGACTCTTGTTTTTGATTGCTGCTTTCAGTTGGGCACGAAGTGCGTCTGCTGTTTTCAGTTCTGATTAACGTAATTAGTAATAAGAAATATCTTATTAAAACGGGGTATGATTTTCATTTCGGCTATTTTCTAATAAATATCGTCTTAAAAAGCCTTCGAAATAAAAGATTTCACATAGTTCCTTGGTGGTTTGGGTTTTTTTTAGGTTTTTTTTTTCACTTTTGAAATACATTACAGTAATGATTTAATAATGAATTCATGTAACATTTAATTAACCTTATGAATATTGACCAATACACAAGGTAGCATGAGAAATAGAGTTTACTTGGAAAGTGTATATTTCCATAAAAATTAGATATCACTTTCCTAAAAACCATATATAATATATATCTGCTGAAATTGACACGTGCAGAAAGTTATAAAGTATTCATTAATACATAAGATATTGTAAAAAGCAAAACAATTAGGTTGAATAGTTTAGAGTATAGAAGGCTGTAATCTAACCTCCTTTGCCGCCTTCCAGTTTAAATAAGGCTTCTCTGGCATCATGGATGTCGGCGTCCAGACCAGGAAGGCCAGCAGATATGCTTTCTTGAATGGTCACATCTAGGAGTTTTTTGTCCTTTGATTTGAACGCTGCCTTCAATCGTTCACGCAGCCCTTCCAGGGAGAAACTTCCTGATAATCGAAAGTCGATTTTATTGTAAGTTTTAATCAGAATAATTAAATAACTAGATATTTTCCATCGTCATTGAAATTTACTTTAGACTAACTGATCAACTAGTCATATTTATTGTAAATTTTGATTATTCTTATTTATTATCATTATTTTCTGTCTTCATATTATTACGTAAGAATATCAAGTGTAAAATCTCTTTAAAAATAAGGTTTACTGTCATATTTAATTACATATATATATATATATATATATATATATATATATATATTGATTTATGTATATTTTACACTGTATGTTTGATATAAATGACTGATTGTATGATTGGCTAACCTCCAAATCCGCCTCCCATTTTGTTGAGAGCTTCACGGGCGTCACGGAGATCGAACGCCAGTTCTGGATATTTCGCTTCTTCGGCAATGTCGATAAGTTGTTCTAGTTTCGATCGGTCATTGTTCTTCACAGCTAAGCGCAGTTGTTCACGCAGTGTGTCAGGTGACATATCGTCCAGAGAGATATCTATATGAAATAATGACAGTCAGAACTTTCTTACCTATTTCTTTGACAGCGTCGGTGACCACGAAAAATACAAAATATTCTCTAGATTTTAATTTATTTTAAGTCCGTAGACTATTAACTTAAGATATTTTTTTGGTATTTTTTTTTTTTACATGTTGTAAATAATAAGGAAAGTTTCTTTTTTGAAAAGTCTTAAAATTAGTCCATTTCTTTCTATGAAATAGTTTCACATGTGGATTATTTGATGATATGACACGGTTATTCGATAATCATTTATTTCTATTATATAAACCTTATTAGTACGATTACATTGATATAAGAAATATTTGACTTCCATACCGCCAACTTACGTATGAAAAGAAGAATGAAAGAATTTTCAATCATTATAACACTTGTAAATGAGAAATATCAAATGAAATTATTCGCACCTGTATCTCCATGCTTTTTACGGAACAAACTGAACTTAGGCATTTTCATATGGAATCGAGGAAACGAGAAAGATCCTGATAACCAAAATAAATAATATGTTTACAGAAACTAACAAAGCAAAAGTAATCAAAGACCTAAATATTACATTAGACAGAAATTATAGCATACTTTTTTTTTATTCGACTACCAACTTCCAAACTAATATATACTGAGATAATTTATATCTCTTTTCAAAAATTACTTTAGATAACACCATATTATTAAGTATTTGTTTTTCTATGTGGTATTATTATATCATATAAATTATTCAATATTGCATTTCAGTTGACTACACCGTCTTTTTGACACCCATTTTGAAAATGATTATCTACGATGTAGATATATACCTTTCATTTTAAAATAATTTCCCAAAAAAGTTCATATTACAACAAAAGTGTGTTTCAGTTAATTGGTGAAGAATAGAAAATGAATCACTAGATATATTTACGACGAAACGCTTCATTAATCTGAAACTCCCTACAGTATATGAAAATTTTCTCAAAGTAATGAAAGGGGTCGGGACAAACCTCTATCACTGTCTTCCAGAGATTCCAGATGAAGTCTGGCCTCTTGAATATCGGGCATAAGTTCCACGTGTCCAGAACCGACACATTCGGCTATTACTTTCTCCAGAAGGTCTGGGTCGTTTTTCTTCATGGCACTGTCTAGTTTCAGGCGGAGTTTGTCAACACTCAGTTTTCCTGACAAGCAAAACGTACCCATGATAACAATATTAACTCTATTCCCCACCATCAAACAGGCGGCAGCAACGAGACACAGTAAAATTGAGCAGAGTGCAAACTGGGATGTCCATAGTAATTGACCATTCATATTATCAAATGAAACTTCTAAACGAAAATATGACTCTCTTTTATGATTATTCGAAATAAGATCGACTAATGATAAAATAGAAACAAAGGCACACTTTGCACAGTTGAAATTTAATCAGTTATACGTTGTGTTTTGTTTACTTTCAAATCAGCTCTTAAGAGACAATTACAGATATTCAACGCTTATAATTATATAGACCTTACGGATTTACGAGCTGACATTTACGTTTTAATTTACTACAGGTTGAAAAGTATGAAGAAATGAATCGGAAATTTCCAAATGATAACTCTTACTCCTACCAATTCTTCCGACAATTCCATTAGGCATTGATTAAATTTTGCCTTTTTTCTTCCCACTATAACCGATATTATATTATTCTCAGTTATTATTCTATTGGCGAAAGCATATTGCAAGAGCTTTCATCCACAAATACATATAGATATTTATTTTCGATGAGAAAGGCTGAAATAAGCATTTGCGAAAATTCCATTGTCGAAAGAATAGTAGATGGTTTCACATAAATTCCGCATATATTAGTTGAGTCAGAAGAGGAAGAAGATGAACGAGCAGTAGAAGATGAAGAAAATGATGCGTTAATTTGATTTCATCACAGCATAACGATAGATAAAAAGATGAAATAAAAATAAGGTTGATTTAATGATGAATAATCCCATCTACTAACCTCCACGACCAAATCCCATACCGTCCAGAGTGTCTCTGGCCAGACGGAGATCGAGAGAAAGTTCCGGATAACCGGCTTCCTCACATTCAAGGATGGCCTTCTCCAATTCAGGCCGGCTCTTGTTTTTGATTGCTTCCTTCAGTTGGGCACGAAGTGCGTCTGGTGTTTTCAGTCCTGATTAACGTAATTAATCATTAGATTATTTTAAGTATGTGAATATAAATATTTTTAAAGGTTGATGATATGTATTTATTAATCTTTTAATAATCAAGATAAATTTAAATAATTTTGATAAATTTTAACTAATTTTTCTTTTTTTACCGAGCTATTTTTTCTGTTACATTTAATTCAATTATTTTTTAAAATGTTACGTATTATCTTTGTAATAAATAGAATTGAATTACGGTTAACTATCTCCAAAGTAATTGATATATTTTGTCAAGTTACGGGAAAGAAAATAATGTTTATCTGATGTCTAAGTAAATATTTCATAGCCATGCATGTAAAAATATCTTTAATCTAACCTCCGCTTCCGCCATCCAATATATCTATGGCGTCCCTGGCTTCTTGAATGTCAGCATCAAGGCCAGGAAGACCGAGTGAAATGCTTTGTGAAACGAATGCGTCTAAAGCTTTTTTGTCCATTGATTTGACGGCTGTCTTCAGCTGTGGACGCACGATTGCTGGGGTTATGGATCCTGATAATCGAGATTTTATGAAAAACAGCTCTTAAGGAATTAATATAAAAATACATACATATAAGAGTATTCACCTTACTATTAAATAAATTGATTTGGTTCTTGAATATTTGCATTTAGTTTTTCAGATAATTAGTAACGTGTTGTTGCAAAAATGATGTCGGAAAAATAAAAAAGCAATTTAATTTCTTCATTTGAATTAACTGTTTAAATTACAACATACTTTTTTAAAAGAAGACTTTAAACATCCAACAAAGAAATCATTACTTAAATATAAGCAATTTTCTTAGTTTGTGCTAACCTCCAAATCCACCTCCCATTTTATTGAGAGCTTCTCGAGCCTCTCGAAGATCAAATCCCAATTCTGGATATTTCGCTTCTTCAGCAATGTCAATAAGTTGTTCTAGTTTCAGTCGGTCTTTGTTCTTCACAGCTAAGTGTAGTTGCTCACGCAGTGTGTCTGGTGATACATCATCCAGAGAGATATCTATATAAAATTATAAATGTTTTTACTGATTCATTCGATGACAAAGAAAACTGAAAATATATTGACTAAAATTTTCTTTTTTATTCTTTAAACTATTGATTATGTTTTTATGTTTACGACGAAGAAAATATAAAATTGATTTTTTTCAATATGAAACTTCGGAAATTTATTTTTGCAACTATTACTTTGCCTTTTATATTGGTATTAACATTAAATATCAATTAATTATTTCGATAGGAAATATAAAATATTTTCGACTGTGTCAACAATCTATATATTAAACGAAGAATTCATTCTTCCCAATCTTTAATAGAATTATATATCTTAAAATGTTGGTTATATGAAGATAAGTTAAAGGTAAGTTATCTGAGATTTGTAATATCAAAATTAAAAAAAAAAATTCGAACCTGCATCTCCATGTTTCTTACTGAACAGACTGAATTTAGGCATTTTCATATGGAATCGGGGAAGCGACAGAGATCCTGATAACCAAAATTGATTGTTTATATTGTCAATACCGAAAACAAACGTTAGGGTTAGTAAATATGAAGTTCTATGTTACTCCATCATTAGGTTGAAGAAGAAGAATAAAGAATTACACGCCGAAGCACAAATGAATATTAAGGGGATTTAAATATTTACTTTATGGTTTTTAAAGACAAATGGATATACATTATTTTTGACTATATATAATGATATTTACACTGTTAAAGAATTTTTTAAAATTTAAATAGAGAAAATATTTTTTAATTCTTTAAATTCTCTTCACACCGGAAGCAATGTAAACCTCCCTAAATTATATTAAATAAACAACCGTTTTCTTTTCGTCTTTGAATTTTTTCTTTCAATTTTATGATATTTTTTTCCCTCTGCTCGCGAGTTTCGATCATTTTTTTTATCAAAAATTAATTAGGCAGCCGACAGCCATTGGCATTGAGCACTCAACTTAATATTTCTATCCCTTTGATTACTAATTGATGGTCTAATTCTTAAAGAATTTTCCTGGGATTATAAGCACACACACACACACACACACACACACATATATATATATATATATATATATATATATATATATATATATATATGTATGTATATATACGTGTGTGTTGGGGGGTATGTATCTATAAACTAAAAGTAATTAAGATATTTCTATTTTACGAAACCTTCCTAAATATGCTTTATGTATTTTTTACTAAATAGAAGTCAATCATCAAACATTACTTTCACAAACACACACACACACACACACACACACACACACACACACACACACACACACACATGTATATATATAGGCCTCATTAAAATCACAGTAGAAAACCTCTACTCAGAAGACTACATTTCACCATATGGCAACAATTATTAGATAGTTTCCTTAATGCAGAATCATGGGAATTACAACGGGGATTAAACCAAAGTGTTTCCAATGCATAACTTATATTAAAAAGGGAGTATGAATTTTGAAAAAATTATGAGAAAATATATCAACATAAAGAGACATTTATGAACTGACCTCGGCCACTTTCTTCTAGAGATTCCAGATGAAGTCTGGCCTCTTGAATATCGGGCATAAGTTCCACGTGTCCAGAACCGACACATTCGGCTATTACTTTCTCCAGAAGGTCTGGGTCGTTTTTCTTCATGGCATTGTCTAGTTTCAGGCGCAGTTTGTCAACACTCAGTTTTCCTGACAAGCAAAAGGTGCCCATGATAACAGTATTAACTCTATTCCCCACCATCAAACAGGCGACAGCAACGAGACACAGTAAAATTGAGCAGAGTGCAAACTGGGATGTCCATAGTAATTGACCATTCATATTATCAAATGAAACTTCTAAACGAAAATATGACTTTCTTTTTTGATTATTCGAAATAAGATCGACTAATGATAAAATAGAAAAAAAGGCACACTTTGCACAGTTGAAATTTAATCGATTATCCGTTGTGTTTTCTTTACTTTCTAATCAGCTCTTAAGAGACAATTACAGATATTCAACGCTTATAATTATATAGAACTTACGGATTTACGAGCTGACATTTATGTTTTAATCTTCTACAGGTTGAAAAGTATGAAGAAATGAATCGGAAATTTCCAAATGATAACTCTTACTTCTACCAATTCTTCCGACAATTCCATTAGGCATTGATTAAATTTTGCCTTTTTTCTTCCCACTATAACCGATATTATATTATTCTCAGTTATTATTCTATTGGCGAAAGCATATTGCAAGAGCTTTCATCCACAAATACATATAGATATTTATTTTCGATAAGAAAGGCTGAAATAAGCATTTGCGAAAATTCCATTGTCGAAAGAATAGTAGATGGTTTCACATAAATTCCGCATATATTAGTTGAGTCAGAAGAGGAAGAAGATGAACGAGCAGTAGAAGATGAAGAAGAAAATAATGCGTTAATTTGATTTCATCACAGCATAACGATAGATAAAAAGATGAAATAAAAATAAGGTTGATTTAATGATGAATAATCCCATCTACTAACCTCCACGACCAAATCCCATACCGTCCAGAGTGTCTCTGGCCAGACGGAGATCAAGAGAAAGTTCCGGATAACCGGCTTCCTCACATTCAAGGATGGCCTTCTCCAATTCAGGCCGGCTCTTGTTTTTGATTGCTGCCTTCAGTTGGGCACGAAGTGCGTCTGGTGTTTTCAGTCCTGATTAACGTAATTAGTAATAAGAAATATCTTATAATAACGGAGTAGGATTTTCATTTCCACTATTATCTAATAAATATCGTCTTAAAAACCTTTTGAAATTAAAGATTTCATATAGTTTCTTGGTGTATGTTTTTTTTTAACTTTTGAAATAAATTACAGTAATGATTTAATAATGAATTCATGTAATATTCAATTAAACTTTTGAATATTGACCAATACACAAGGTAGCGTGAGAAATAGAGTTTACTTGGAAAGTGTATATTTCCATAGAAATTAGATATCACTTTCCTAAATACCATATATAAGATATATCTGCTGAAATTGACACGCGCAGAAAGTTATAAAGAGATCATTAATGCATAAGATATTGTAAAAAGCAAAACAATTAAGTTGAATAGTTTAAAGTATAGAAGGCTGTAATCTAACCTCCTTTGCCGCCTTCCAGTTTAAATAAGGCTTCTCTGGCATCATGGATATCGGTGTCCAGACCAGGAATGCCAGCAGATATGCTTTCTTGAATGGTTGCATCAAGGAGTTTTTTGTCCTTTGATTTGAACGCTGCCTTCAGTCGTTCACGAAGTCCTTCCAGGGAGAAACTTCCTGATAATCGAAAGTCGATTTTATTGTAAATTTTAATCGGAATAATAAAATAACTAGATATCTTCAATGATCCTTGAAATTTACTTATGTAAACTTCAAAGTAACTAATCAGTTAGTTATATATATTTTACTTTACTTTACATTTTTTATCATCATTATTGTTTTTATTAATGAATTTCTAGAATAAATTCTCTGAAGGAATAAGAAGCTTTTCGTTTGTATTTACATAAAATCATAATTACACAAAATGTATACTATATATACATATATATCTGTAAATATATGATACTATAGATTCGATTGAAATGACTGATTTAAATGACTGATTGGCTAACCTCCAAATCCGCCTCCCATTTTGTTGAGAGCTTCACGAGCGTCACGGAGATCGAACGCCAATTCTGGATATTTCGCTTCTTCAGCAATGTCGATAAGTTGTTCTAGTTTCGCACGGTCATTGTTCTTCACAGCTAAGCGCAGTTGTTCACGCAGTGTGTCAGGTGACATATCGTCCAGAGAGATATCTAAGGAAAGTCATATTTTTTTATTACTGTATCAGGAAATAGTTTTTCTTCATTATAGAATAAATCCTGATGGATTTGATGCATTCTTTTGTTTATTTATTAAATAATATTTCAATTATCTTGATCTACTTTAAGTAAACACCAAAATGACACATAATCTTTCCGATATTAGGAAATACATTCTGAAATCTGGCATTTACATGTTTATGTAAATCTCATTCATAATGAATTAATTTGATGTAAATATTGGCTTTCATCAAGTAATTATTGAAATGTTTTTGATACTTTTATTATATGTATGAAATGTTTGGATATGAAGCAGCTTATGTTATATTAACATATCAATGAAAACTTTTCGAAAAGATATTTCAAAAGATTTAATATCAAATGATTTGATAAATATATTCCTAGATTAAACGTTTTTACTTATCAGAAATTATGCATTATCAATAATCAATGAGTAATCATAAAATCATTCGCACCTGCATCTCCATGCTTCTTACTGAAGAGACTGAACTTAGGCATTTTCATATGGAATCGAGGCAACGACAGAGATCCTGATAATCAAGATTAATGACATTTAAATAAATTCAGTTAAAATATTCGGGGATACAATCGATTTCAAGACTTTTTTCCCGATGAAAATAAACGAATAAAATTACAATCAAAATTGTCACTTATTTGTTGCATTGAATCATGTCTCATTGTTCTTGCTTAAAATTAAGAGTGAAAATAAAAATAAAAAAAAGGCGAAAATCTCTTCCCTTGAAGAAATATTTTGAATTTGTAAACGCGATGTTCCAGAAAACGATAATGTTCTTTTTCTATATAATCAAATGGATATAGATTTTTATGGTATAGAATTTTAAATCTATTCAAAGCATTAAAACATACCTCGGCCACTTTCTTCAAGAGATTCCAGTTGAAGTCTGGCCTCTTGGATATCGGGCATAAGTTCTACGTGTCCAGAACCGACACATTCGGCTATTACTTTTTCAAGAAGGTCTGGGTCGTTTTTCTTCATGGCACTGTCTAGTTTCAGACGGAGTTTGTCAACACTCAATTTTCCTGATAAGCAAAGCATACTGTTGACTATTCTATTCTCAACATAATATAGCTAGTCACAATTAGACGATAACAAGAAGTTGAAAATAACCCTATAGTCATTGAGGAGAATTGTGAGTACTGTATTTGAATGTGAAGAAATGAAAACTTAAATCATCGACTAAAATTGGAACCAAAGATATGAAGTTATAAATTAAAACTGAAAATTATATCCAGTTCCCATTGTATAAAGAATTAAAGAGTTAATTTAATGGTTAATGATCAATGAAAATATTTTATGTGATTGTATTGATATTATTAGCATGAGAAAAAGAAATGTATAAAAAAAATAAACATCCATTCTACCAACCTCCACGACCAAAACCCATACCGTCCAGAGTGTCCCTAGCCTGACGAAGATCAAAAGAAAGTTCCGGATAACCGGCTTCCTCGCATTCAAGGATGGCTTTCTCCAATTCAGGGTGGCTCTTATTTTTGATTGCGGCCTTTAGTTGGGCACGAAGTGCGTCTGGTGTTTTCAGTCCTGATTAACGTAATTAGCAATTTGCGATATTGTATAAGTATATTTTGAAAGATGATATTTTTTCAGAACACGATTTGTATGTTCTCATATTAAAAAATTTGAAGTGATATATTGCAATCTTTAGAGATGATATTAATGAAAGACTGGGTTATCAAAATTAAAGCGTTATATCGATTAACGACATTGTAAATTCAGAAATTAAGAAACAGAAAAATTTATAATTCAATCCTAAATTATATGTTCTTTATTGAAAAGCTATTTACGCGAAAATATAAATATATTTAATATTATTCAAATAGTAAAATGTTTATCGGCTTTTGTTTATTTGCTAAGATGGTTAGACGAAAAGGTTTTAAAACGTTTACGATTATAAACGTGTTATCTAACCTCCTTTGCCGCCTTCCAGTTTATATAAGGCTTCTCTGACTTCTTGAATGTCAGCATCAAGACCAGGAAGGCCAGCAGATATGCTTTCTTGAATGGTTGCATCTAGGAGTTTTTTGTCCTTTGATTTGAACGCTGTTTTCAGCCGTTCACGCAAGCTTTCAAGGGAGAGATGTCCTGATTATAAAAAGACAAGTGAATCGAGGATTATAGGTGGAACAATAGAAAAAGTACCTAAGGTTACAGTAAATTATAGTCTGATGTTTGTATCAGCGTTCGTTATTTCAATTCCGATTGGATTCTTTTTTTATATACAAGAAATCTTTCCTTACTTTTTGAAATATTATGAATTACACTTTGTTACTCTTTATATTTGAATAAATAGTAGAAATGAGAGGGGAAATTTTATGATTTCGCCTCGATAGAAAAATTATTTTGTATAAAAGTCTAACCTCCAAATCCGCCTCCCATTTTGTTGAGAGCTTCACGAGCGTCACGAAGATCGAACGCCAGTTCTGGATATTTCGCTTCTTCAGCAATGTCGATAAGTTGTTCTAGTTTCGATCGGTCATTGTTCTTCACAGCTAAGCGCAGTTGCTCACGCAGTGTGTCAGGTGACATATCGCCCAGAGAGATATCTATATAAAATGAGGACGGTCAGAATTTTCTTACCTATAATTTAGCCAACACCACCACGACCAACAATACAAAACATGCTCTTGACTAAAATGAACTTTTTACACTTATCTTGCTATTTTAGATGTCAAATACAGAAAAATAATTTTAAGTAAAACCATACTATGAGTTTGTTTTTTTGGTTTGTTTTTTTGGTTTGTTTTATTTTTCCTTTTGATTATGTGAGAAAAATTCTCCAGAAGATGATATGATGTATTCAACATTTTTTTTATTGATTTTGTAAACTTAGTCCCTAATAGAAATGTTGATCATAAAGGAGCCAATGATGAAGTTTTATGATTATATACGAAATTTATTCACAAAATTTGCATGAAACGCCTCTAATATTATGTTTTTTTTTTCGAATTATAAATAACATCGATGTAAAATCATGGCAATTAATGATAATACATCAAATAATAAAATGAAGTTAATTCTTAAATGTATATTTGATAATAAGTGATACTGAATTTAGTGATTTCATTATTTTTTATTCAAATATGTAATATCGTAGAAAAATAATTCAAACCTGCATCTCCATGTTTCTTACGGAACAGATTGAACTTAGGTGCCTTCATATGGAAACGAGGTAACGTCAGAGATCCTGATAACCAAAATAAATATTTTTGAAAGACCAGCTAATACTATAATGTTTACTAACATATTTACATATGATTCATAGGATTTTCTGAAATTTTGTCAGCGAGGAATATCAACAAAGATATCAGAAAATTACATTATCAAAATAATTCAATAACTAGAATATAATTTGAAAATTTGCATTCATAGAATTTATCCTAAAAGATGGAATGAGAATATATATATATATATATATATATGTATATATATATATATATATATATATATATATATATATATATATATATATATATATATATATATATATATATTTAAATTAAACAAAAGATGTATTCCGATTTGTAATTCTATGATAAAGTTATTTTAGTCATATAAAATAAACTCATTCAGATGAACGAAATACGGTTATATATATGAATATAATTTAGAAACGCTTTTATTGCTTCTGGTAAAAAAAAAGAATTTACAAAATTTTATTATTTTTTTAATTAAAAAAATAATAGAATTTTGTAAATTCTCTTTTTACCGGAAACAATGAAAGCATTTCTACATTATATTCAATTTATATTGTATTTCGTCCCTCTAAATGAGGTCATTTTATATGATTAAAATAACTTTATGATGGAATTACAAAATGATTTTGCTCCCCATGTAATTTTTGAAATATTTTTATTGAGCACTCAATTGGATATTTCTGTTCTCCTTGGATTATAACTTAATACTCTAATTCTTAGACTACTTTCTTTGGATTATATATATTTGATAGAACATAATATACATTTGTCTACATATTTTTTTTGTTAATCCTTCCGACTTGCCGTATTGATCTAATGGTATTCGGCGGGAATTGGTTGATAAACCTTCCATGATTAATAATTTCCCAAGTACTTTCTGCCCAACTTTGAGCCTTCATCAAGGGAGGATGTATTACAAAAGTGATGTAACCTTTGTATGTACATTACTACTTTGTAAGAATGAGCGTTTTTAATTTTGTATTGTGTAGCGTTTTACTTAACAAATTTGTTTCTATAAATAGCGTCAGTAGCTAAAGACATTTAAGTACATTATCACTGGTTTCAAAATAAATTCTATTAAGTTTGGGTTGTATGTTCCTAATATGTAGTGCCTCGAGGGTCAGTAGTTTTTTATTGTAATTTTGTTGTTCTAATATTGTTGTATTTTTGGTTAGAATTTTCCGTTATTCTCTTGTTTGGTGTGAATGTTTTTTAAAAGCTCAGTATGGAACTTGTATCAGAAAGGTACATTGTAAGTTTTCTCGATAGGGTAGTTGGGGTTTTATGTTCAAACAAATATGTATCAATAAAGAAATACTGCCAATATATATATATATATGGCTAACCTCCAAACTGTTAACATTTTCATCTTTCTTGCCTAATGAAGAAGAACGATTTCAGTATCAATATTAACGTGAATTTGAGAAAGAACTTTCCAGTCCGGAGAGTATCGTAAACTTAAGAAAATTGAGTATATGATGAAACAGGAATATGAATATGGTATTTAATCAACGCATTATTTATATCAAAATTCTCCTAAAAGATAAAAACAATGTAAGTGATAGAGACAAACCTCTGCCAGTTCCTTCGAGAGATTCCAGATGAAATCTGGCATCTTGGATATCGGGCATAAGTTCCACGTGTCCAGAACTGACACATTCGGCTATTACTTTCTCCAGAAAGACTGGATCACCTTTTCTGATGGCACTGTCTAGTTTCAGGCGGAGTTTGTCAACACTCAATTTTCCTGACAAGCAAAACGTACCAATGACAATCATATTAACTCTATTTCTAACATGAGACAAGCAGAAGAAAAAAAAGACAGTAAAAATGAATATAATTCTACTGAGATTAATTAGACAAATATTAAAGAAGTAGAGTCATGCGATTTGATCAAAATGTTAGGAAAATACACGACCAAATTTGAAATGCTTGATTGAATATCTGAAATGATTACTCGACTATTAATCAACTGTCGACGCTAAAATAATGAAGATTTAGTAAAATAGTGATGCGATTTTTAATGAAAGAAATTTGATAATGATAATTTCTTATTCATGAACGAAATTATTTAATAAAAATAAAAGATCAAAACTGTCCTGAAAATTTAATATAAACTATTGAATCCCTGAAAAAAAAAATTCCAATCTTCATTATTTATCATATTTATATATCCCAAAGTATATAAATACAGTTGGTATATTATACTAATAATAGCTTGTGATATGAGGAAGAAGCATTAATAATAAGTTTTTTTTTAAAGATTATTTGTAAGTAAAAACTTAAGAAGTATCAAATATGCTTCTGACGAGCAGATTATAATTCAGCGACATGAAATTACAATGAGTTGATATTCAACACATACAAAATTGTGAGTTTGTATCTTTTTTTTTATTGTATCGTTTATCTATTTTTCTTTTTATGTACATAATCAACTCTCAAAGCCCTAACCGTAGATTTTTCGTAGTTTTTTGATTTCACAGTGGAACGGGAAAATTCCAGGTCACCGGCATCCCCCACATTTCCAATTCAATTCAAGATGGCCCAGCATTATTAACTGTTTTCCGTTCTGATAGATTTAATAATTTATTATTTAGAAATTATATCGATGTACAATAAAATTCCTAAACAAAAGAAATAGTTTCTTTTTAGTCTTTTGTTTTAAAACAATCAAAATTGAATGAATGAAGGGTTTATATATATATATATATATATATATATATATATATATATATATATATATATATATATATATATATATATATATATATATATATATATACACTGGGCTGATATAAAAATCGTGGTTTGGCCAAAAAAAGAATGTAAAGGTAGAGTTATAATGAATTTGTAGATGATGATATTGCACGTTCTAAGAAATCGTCGAAATCTGATATAAAATCCTCAAATATTTCAACAAACCGGTAAAAAATTATAATTTAACATTTTATTGTATTTGATGTAAGAAAAGTATGAAAAGTATGTATCTAACCTCTGCTGCTCTCCAAATGTAAGGGGTCCAAGGATTTTTGAATGTCGGGTTCAAGGACAGGAAGGCCAAGTGAAATACTTTGTTTGACGAGTGCATCAAGAGCCTTCGATTTACCAGATGATCTCAACTGCGGGCGTTCTTTTTCGGGGGATATCGATCCTGATAATCGAAAGTCGATTTCATAGCATGATTTAAGTTTGAAGATATGAAGATTCAGTTATTTACTCATAACTTTAGAATTTATTTGTGAAAGAACTTCAATGAAATATCTCTTGAAATTAATAGTGATTCACTTTAAGATGTATCTGTACTAATAATTAAAATTCTTTCTTCCAAAGGAAATAGAATTAGAGCTATTTAATTAATGTGGTGTAATTAAAAATTTAATTGATATAAAAGAAAGTTGTGTTCAATAACAATATATCAATGTGTATTTGATTAACCCCAAACTTTATTAACTTGTCATAATAATTTAAAACGACCATTCTATTTTAGAAATGACAGTTATTGGCCACACAAAGTTGATATATTTTACTTTGAAATGTTCTCATAAAATATTTACTTCCTATCAATATCGTTTAACTTTATCTACATGTAATTTTGTACATGCATTTTAAACTAAAGTGCCTTTTAATTAGGGAAATACAAGTCGTAAAATTAGGAAGTTTTAAAAAACATTTTTGAATGAATACGAATAGATTAATAAAAACACAAAGACATTCTGCTGAAATGTGTCGTTATCTACATCGTTGATTTATTCATTTCCTTCCTAATTGTAGTTGTTTAAAAATTTAAATTACTAAGGCAAAATCAATCTGGTATTAGAAATTAATTCTATTTTGCACTTACCAACGAGGTATCTCATCTCAGGAAGAAGATGAATTAAACGAATTTACAATATATATATATATATATATATATATATATATATATAATAGAAAATATGCAAACATGATTGATGTTGAAGTTGAAATGAGCTTTGATGATAGAGTTAAAAATAGATTTACTAAATCAGATAAAAATGTTATATGACAATATTGAAGTAGATTTGAACGTATCAACAAGAGTTAGATAGGATTTTGTAACCAGGTTTGTTGGTACGTTTTACATCAGTTATTTTGTTTCCAAACCCAAAAATATACAATAAAATTAAAAATGTATTTCAACAGTAATTATACGTATTAAACAAGTTTTTTGGTGAAGTAAATATCAAAAGAAAAGGGTCGAACCTTCATCTCCATGCTTCTTACGGAACAGACGCATACTAGGAAATTTCACATGGAAGCCAGGCATCGACTTTGATCCTGATAACCAAAATTTATAACATATGAAGAAACATAATACAAGATGAAAAGATTAATCTCGTACAAAAGTGATACCTTCACCAGTACTCTTTGATTATTTCATGATAAATGTACTAAATCTAAATAATAAATTAACTCTCTAAACGAATACAATGTAAATATTTTACATTTTAATATTGTATATAATGATATTTACGCTGATTTTAAATGAATAACGTTTTCAAATGTTCCTGTAATTAATTACATGGAACATAATTCTGTTAACAATAAACTGTCGATCAATATCTAAAGAATGAGTATTTTGGCTGTAGTTTAAAAAAAAGCTAAAATATTTTTCCATGTAGGAAAAGATGATGGACGATATTTAAACATACGATGATATATAAGTTTTATAAATACTTTTTGGAAAAACTAAATTTAATGATAAAGAAAATATTAATATCGGTGTAAGGGATAGGGACGAACCTCGACCACTTTCTACCAGAGATTCCAAACGAAGTCTGGCTTCTTGGATATCTGGTATAAGTTCCACGTGTCCAGAACTAACACAATCGGCTATCACTTTTTCTAGAAGGTCTGGGTCGTTTTTCTTCATAGCACCGTCTAGTTTCAGGCGGAGTTTGTCAACATTCAATTTTCCTGACAAGCAAAACGTACCAATGATAACAATATCAACTCTATTACCATTATCAAACAGGTAGTGGAAAAGAGATAATAAAAATGAGTAAAAGCCAATAGGTATAAATTTTAACAAATGATAAAGAAGGTGAGTAGTGAAATTGAATTCAAATGTTAGAAAATACAAGACCAAAATTTAAATACCAAATTGACTATATAAAATGATTAGTTGACTGTCGATGTTAGATGATGAAAATTTAAGAATATATTTTTAGATCATTAATGAAGAAAATTAAAGAATGATAATTGTATATTCGTTTATTTATCCCATCTTTTAATGTGAACTGTTATTGATTTATTCAATTAGCTTTTTAATAAGCAAGATGCAAACAAAATGAAAATACTGAATCAAAAATTGATTTCGATTTATTAGTATTTCCGGCAGTGATTGCATAATACAGTTATTTTATGAAGTATATTATATATTATATTGCTATATTTCATGAATTATGAGGTGGAATAATAACATTTTATATATATATATATATATATATATATATATATATATAATCTTTTTAAATCATCCTGCCAAAAATTGAACTTTATCTTTAGACCAAGGTAATTATAAACTATCATGTCCGGTAATTTCAATGGTCTAACTTAAGAAAGCTTTTTTAAAAATATAACATTGAAAGTTCAACAGAAAGTAAACTTTAAAAAGATTATAAAAAATAAAATGAATGACAAGTATGCGTTGCAATTTCGATATAAACGTTATGAACAGTAATGGTATTTTGGCAGAAAATTATTTATATTAAGTTTTACACGCAGAGACTAATCTAAATCCAAAACGTATTATCAGAAAGTGGCAGCGGGAAAAAGAGAGAAAATAAAATTGAAAATATTCCTTATGAACTTTTTAAACAAAGTATTACCCATTAGCCCAAACAATGTTGGAGAACTGGCCCCAAATGGTTGTAGGATTACCCAAAAGTGAGACGTTATGAAAGATGTGAAGAAGCGATAAAATGTGTTTACCGGGTAAATTAGGAATGGAAAAGATAATATGCAATTGATAATGATAAATATCCCATCTACTAACCTCCACGACCAAAGCCCATACCGTCCAGAGTGTCTCTGGCCAGACGGAGATCGAGAGAAAGTTCCGGATAACCGGCTTCCTCACATTCAAGGATGGCCTTCTCCAATTCAGGCCGGCTCTTGTTTTTGATTGCTGCCTTCAGTTGGGCACGAAGTGTGTCTGGTGTTTGCAGTCCTGGTTGAGTCAATGTTTAGTACATATTATTTATTGGTATTGAAATTGTTAAGTTGAAAAATTCTAAAATCGAGATATTTTTGAAGGATTTATGATAAATGTATAGAGTAATAATTAAATTCGACGGTGATAAGGATTAAATTTCAGCAAAACCTCAAGTTATATGGTGAGTTATAGGCCAAGTTATATCTAAGAATGTATTACTGTTCGCCGCAATAATAAAAAAAAAATTGTAAAACTGAATTAATATTGTCAAATTAAAATCAGTGTAATCTCTAAAGAAACACATATTAAACAATCTAACCTCCTTTTCCGCCTTTTAATTTGTATAAAGTGTTCCTGGCATCTTGAATGTCGGCATCAAAGCCAGGGAAACCGGCTGATAAACTTTCTTTAATGGTTGCATCCAAAACTTTCTTATCCTTTGATTTAACGGCTGACTTCAACTTCAGACGTAAGTCTTCGAGGGACAGATTTCCTGATAATTAAACGTCGTCATTATTGAATATTTTGAATGAAAAATAAAACTATGTCTTTAGCTCTAAGTGAAAATCGATCATGTTCAAAACTACTTATAAATATTTAATAAGTTGTCTTTATATTAATCATAATTTGCGATGTATTTAAATAGTAAAAAGACATTGAATCTTTTTACAATTTAATTATATCACAAATTGAGAGGGATCAGTTTATACAATTAAATGAATATCAACATTATTTGCGAAAACGACTTTAATGTTATAATTAGATAATTTTCATGTAATTTTCTAACCTCCAAATCCGCCTCCCATTTTGTTGAGAGCCTCACGAGCATGACGAATATCAAACGAAAGTTCTGGATATTGGGCTTCCTCAGCTTCCAGAATTAGTCTCTCAAGTGTCGTTCGATCATTATTCTTCACAGCTAAGCGCAGTTGGTCACGTAGGGTTTCAGATGATATACCTTCCCAAGAGATATCTATGTAAAATGATAATCAGATTAGACTTAATCTAAATGATTTTATCGAATGAATTCAGGAATAACTGGAATAAATATAGTGAAAATAATTTTCTCTACTTTTTATTCTAAGGAAATGTTTCCTTAAGTTTTTTCTGCACTCAAAAGAGTCAATTAAATCAAAAATCAGGTAAATTAATTTAAAAACTTATAGATGATATGAATAAAAAAATTTCTGCACCTTATAGAAAGAAATGATCTATATTACTTGCCTTCTGTAAAATTAAAAGAATAATATTTGAAGCAACACGTTTTATGGTAAAAAGCATTTCGTCACGAATATCGATGAAAAAAAAGATTAAACATGTACTCTTAAGGTTGAAATAATGTACTATTAACTGAATTATTCAGTGGATAAATTAATGTTTAAAAAATGTTAATTGTAATTGAATATAATAGTGAAAGATTCGAACCTGAAATTCCATGTTTCTTACGGAAGAGAGAGAAACTAGGACCCTTCATATGGAATCGAGGAAGGGACAGAGATCCTGATAACCAAAATTAATGATAGTTTGAATGAAAGATTATTTTTCATTGAATAAAAAAGAATGCATTTCAAGTTTTAATTTGGACATTAAAGTTACTATTTTTAAAATATTTTCACAAAAAAACAATAAAACAATAAATATATATATATATATATGTATATATATATATATATATATATATATATATATATATATATATATATATATATTCATTTTATTTTTAAAGGTAGTATTATCATTATTACAAATAGTAATTGCAATAAAACATTATGAAATTAATTCAGAGTCAGTAAATATTTTCGTCGGAAAAAAATAGTAACATGTTACATATCAAGAAATATGATTTTACGTAACAAGTATTGTCCTTCTTAAATAACAAAGTATATGATTTTTTACAAAAAGGGATATATTTATATAAAAAAAATATGTCTATTTGATAGAAAATTAAAAAATCAAATTGAATTAAGTTTCTGTGTGAGAAAATCGGAATATAATAAATATGTAAAAATAAACTACGAATATTACGGAGAAAAAGGTTACAGGGTTTAAAAGAAGGTAACTACAGCAGGGAAGGAAAAGTCTTAAGAACACACCTCGGCCAATTTCTTCGGAAGATTTCAGATGAAGTCTGGCCTCTTGAATATCGGGCGTAAGTTCCACGTGTCCAGAACCGACACATTCGGCTATTACTTTCTCCAGAAGATCTGGGTCGTTTTTCTTCATGGCATTGTCTAGTTTCAGGCGGAGTTTGTCAACACTCAGTTTTCCTGACAAGCAAAACGTACCAATGATAAAAATATAAACTCTATTCCCCACCATCAAAATGGCGGCCGCAACGAGACACAGTAAAATTGAGCAGAGTGCAAATTTGGATACCATTCATATTATTAAATGAAAGTTCTAAATTAACGTCGGACATTCTTTTACGATGATTTAAAGAGATATAAATGCAAACTTTGCAGAGGTGAAGAATAATGTTTTCTTAATCACATCGATTATCCTTTGTATTATTTAAATATAAGAATTTAAAAACTTGGAGCTATATAGACCTTATAAATATTTATTTTCGACAATAAAGGCTGAAATAAGCATTTGTGAAAATTCCATTGTCGAAAGAACAGTAGATGCTGTCACATAAATTCCGCATATGTTATTTGAGTCAGAAGAGGAAGAAGATGAACGAGCAGTAGAAGATGAAGAAGAAAATGATGCGTTAATTTGATTTCATCACAGCATAACGATAGATAAAAGATATGAAATAAAAATAAGGTTGATTTAATGATGAATAATCCCATCTACTAACCTCCACGACCAAATCCCATACCGTCCAGAGTGTCTCTGGCCAGACGGAGATCGAGAGAAAGTTCCGGATAACCGGCTTCCTCACATTCGAGGATGGCCTTCTCCAATTCAGGCCGGCTCTTGTTTTTGATTGCTGCCTTCAGTTGGGCACGAAGTGCGTCTGGTGTTTTCAGTCCTGATTAACGTAATTAGTAATAAGAAATGTCTTATAATAACGGAGTAGCATTTTCATTTCGGCTATTTTCTAATAAACATCGCCTTATAAAGCTTTCGAAATAAAAGGTTTCATTTAGTTTCTACATGGGTTGGGGTTATTTTTTGTTTTGTTTTGTTTTTTTCACTTTCTTTAATACATTACAGTAATGATTTAATAATGAATTCATGTAATATTTAATTAACCTTATGAATAGTGACCAACACACAAGGTAGCATGAGAAATAGAGTTTACTTGGAAAGTGTATATTTCCATAAAAATTAGATATCACTTTCCTAACAACCATATATAAGATATATCAGCAGAAATTGACACGTGAAGAAAGTTATAAAGAATTCATTAATACATAAGATATTGTAAAAAGCAAAACAATTAAGTTGAATAGTTTAGAGTATAGAAGGCTGTAATCTAACCTCCTTTGCCGCCTTCCAGTTTAAATAAGGCTTCTCTGGCATTATGGATGTCGGCGTCCAGACCAGGAAGGCCAGCAGATATGCTTTCTTGAATGGTTGCATCTAGGAGTTTTTTGTCCTTTGATTTGAACGCTGCCTTCAGTCGTTCACGAAACCCTTCCAGGGAGAAACTTCCTGATAATCGAAAGTCGATTTCATTGTAAGTTTTAATCAGAATAATTAAGTAACTAGATATTTTCAATGATCCTTGAAATTTACTTATGTAAACTTCAAAGTAACTAATCAGCTAGTTATATATATTTTACTTTTTCATTTAATATTATCATTATCTTTATTATCATTATCATTATAACTATTATTATCATTATCATTATTATTATTATTTTTATTAATAATGAATTTCTAGAGTAAATACTCTTTAGGAATTAGAAGGGTTTCGTTAGTATTTATATAAAATCATTATTACGCGAAATCTATACTGTATATATCTGTAAATATATGACACCGTACGTTCGATTTAAATGACTGATTGTATGATTGGCTAACCTCCAAATCCGCCTCCCATTTTGTTGAGAGCTTCACGAGCGTCACGGAGATCGAACGCCAGTTCTGGATATTTCGCTTCTTCGGCAATGTCGATAAGTTGTTCTAGTTTCGCACGGTCGTTGTTCTTCACAGCTAAGCGCAGTTGCTCACGCAGTGTGTCAGGTGACATATCGTCCAGAGAGATATCTATATAAAATGATGACAGTCAGAATTTTCTTACCCCTTACTTTCACCACTAACATCACCAGCACGACCAACAATACAAAACATGCTCTTGACTAAAATGAACTTTTTCACCACGTAACAATAATCATTATTTAAGATGCTTTCTTTTCGAATAGCTATAAGAAGTTTTCAATAGAAATCAAATGTCAAACTGTTTATTTTCTATTAAACGTGTTAAACTCAGTAAATTTCTTTCTCGGAAATAATCATCTGACAAGGAGAATATTTCATCTATCAAGCATTATGACACTTATCACTCAGACAATTATCATTAGCATCAAACATTTGATGTATTTCCAAACATTCTAAAACATTTAGGTAAGAAATATTTGATCCTTCTTTTAATTATGTTTTTTATATTTTATCTATTGAAAATAAAGAAAATTACACTTTGACAATGAATCAATTATTTCAATGATTAATATGAAAGAAAATCATTCGCACCTGCATCTCCATGTTTTTTACGGAACAGACTGAACTTAGGCATTTTCATTTGGAATCGAGGGAACGACAGAGATCCTGTTAACCAAAATTTAGACTTTTTAAAAAACGCACTGATAAAAATTATATATACGATAACTTGATTTCTAAATTATTGCATTCATTTCAATTTTTCATTAATATTACTTCAACACGGAACTGTTGTTGTAAACTTCAAAGAATAATTATTCACAAAATTTAATTAAACCTATGTAGTTTTTTCATACATCTTATTATTTTATTCCTATAAGTTTACTAATAAACGATCTTTAGCAAATTATCGATGATTAGTATCTATGATAAACAATGATGTCATTTTAGGAATGAACTTGATGAGAGAATATTTCGAAAATAACATATTTCAAAATCACCGATAGTCGGAGAAAAAGAAAAAAATTATATAACGGTAAAACATCAATTTAGGCATGAAAATGACGGAATAAATAATAAACAGGCTAGGAACAGACCTCGGCCACTTTCTTCCAGAGATTCCAGATGAAGTCTGGCCTCTTGAATATCGGGCATAAGTTCCACGTGTCCAGAACCGACACATTCGGCTATTACTTTCTCCAGAAGGTCTGGGTCGTTTTTCTTCATGGCATTGTCTAGTTTCAGGCGCAGTTTGTCAACACTCAGTTTTCCTGACAAGCAAAACGTACCAATGATAACAATATTACCTCTATTCCCCACCATCAAACAGGCGGCCGCAACGAGACACAGTAAAATTGAGCAGAGTGCAAACTTCGATGCTCTTAGTAATTGACAATGATCAACTGAAACTTTTAAACGAAAATATGACTCTCTTTTATGATTATTCGAAATAAGATCGACTACTGATAAAATAGAAAATAGGAACACTTTGCACTGTTGAATTATAGTTATATAGACTTTACGGATTTACGAGCTGACATTTACGTTTGAATCTTCTACAGATTGAAAAGTACGAAGAGATGAATCGGAAACTTCCAAGTCTTACATCTACCAATTCTTTCGACAATTCCATTAGGCATTGATTAAATTTTGCCTTTTTTCTTCCCACTATAACCGATATTATATTGTTCTCAGTTATTATTCTATTGGCGAAAGCATATTGCAAGAGCTTTCATCCACAAATACATATAGATATTTATTTTCGATGAGAAAGGCTGAAATAAGCATTTGCGAAAATTCCATTGTCGAAAGAACAGTAGATGCTGTCACATAAATTCCGCATATATTAGTTGAGTCAGAAGAGGAAGAAGATGAACGAGCAGTAGAAGATGAAGAAGAAAATGATGCGTTAATTTGATTTCATCACAGCATAACGATAGATAAAAAGATGAAATAAAAATAAGGTTGATTTAATGATGAATAATCCCATCTACTAACCTCCACGACCAAATCCCATACCGTCCAGAGTGTCTCTGGCCAGACGGAGATCGAGAGAAAGTTCCGGATAACCGGCTTCCTCACATTCAAGGATGGCCTTCTCCAATTCAGGCCGGCTCTTGTTTTTGATTGCTGCCTTCAGTTGGGCACGAAGTGCGTCTGGTGTTTTCAGTCCTGATTAACGTAATTAGTAATAAGAAATGTCTTATAATAACGGAGTAGCATTTTCATTTCGGCTATTTTCTAATAAACATCGCCTTATAAAGCTTTCGAAATAAAAGGTTTCATTTAGTTTCTACATGGGTTGGGGTTGTTTGTTTTGTTTTGTTTTGTTTTTTTCACTTTCTTTAATACATTACAGTAATGATTTAATAATGAATTCATGTAATATTTAATTAACCTTATGAATAGTGACCAACACACAAGGTAGCATGAGAAATAGAGTTTACTTGGAAAGTGTATATTTCCATAAAAATTAGATATCACTTTCCTAACAACCATATATAAGATATATCAGCAGAAATTGACACGTGAAGAAAGTTATAAAGAATTCATTAATACATAAGATATTGTAAAAAGCAAAACAATTAAGTTGAATAGTTTAGAGTATAGAAGGTTGTAATCTAACCTCCTTTGCCGCCTTCCAGTTTAAATAAGGCTTCTCTGGCATTATGGATGTCGGCGTCCAGACCAGGAAGGCCAGCAGATATGCTTTCTTGAATGGTTGCATCTAGGAGTTTTTTGTCCTTTGATTTGAACGCTGCCTTCAGTCGTTCACGAAGCCCTTCCAGGGAGAAACTTCCTGATAATCGAAAGTCGATTTCATTGTAAGTTTTAATCAGAATAATTAAGTAACTAGATATTTTCAATGATCCTTGAAATTTACTTATGTAAACTTCAAAGTAACTAATCAGCTAGTGATATATATTTTACTTTTTCATTTAATATTATCATTATCTTTATTATCATTATCATTATAATTATTATTATCATTATTATTATTATTTTTATTAATAATGAATTTCTAGAGTAAATACTCTTTAGGAATTAGAAGGGTTTCGTTAGTATTTATATAAAATCATTATTACACGAAATCTATACTGTATATATCTGTAAATATATGACACCGTACGTTCGATTTAAATGACTGATTGTATGATTGGCTGACCTCCAAATCCGCCTCCCATTTTGTTGAGAGCTTCACGAGCGTCACGGAGATCGAACGCCAGTTCTGGATATTTCGCTTCTTCGGCAATGTCGATAAGTTGTTCTAGTTTCGCACGGTCGTTGTTCTTCACAGCTAAGCGCAGTTGCTCACGCAGTGTGTCAGGTGACATATCGTCCAGAGAGATATCTATATAAAATGATGACAGTCAGAATTTTCTTACCCCTTACTTTCACCACTAACATCACCAGCACGACCAACAATACAAAACATGCTCTTGACTAAAATGAACTTTTTCACCACGTAACAATAATCATTATTTAAGATGCTTTCTTTTCGAATAGCTATAAGAAGTTTTCAATAGAAATCAAATGTCAAACTGTTTATTTTCTATTAAACGTGTTAAACTCAGTAAATTTCTTTCTCGGAAATAATCATCTGACAAGGAGAATATTTCATCTATCAAGCATTATGACACTTATCACTCAGACAATTATCATTAGCATCAAACATTTGATGTATTTCCAAACATTCTAAAACATTTAGGTAAGAAATATTTGATCCTTCTTTTAATTATGTTTTTTATATTTTATCTATTGAAAATAAAGAAAATTACACTTTGACAATGAATCAATTATTTCAATGATTAATATGAAAGAAAATCATTCGCACCTGCATCTCCATGTTTTTTACGGAACAGACTGAACTTAGGCATTTTCATTTGGAATCGAGGGAACGACAGAGATCCTGTTAACCAAAATTTAGACTTTTTAAAAAACGCACTGATAAAAATTATATATACGATAACTTGATTTCTAAATTATTGCATTCATTTCAATTTTTCATTAATATTACTTCAACACGGAACTGTTGTTGTAAACTTCAAAGAATAATTATTCACAAAATTTAATTAAACCTATGTAGTTTTTTCATACATCTTATTATTTTATTCCTATAAGTTTACTAATAAACGATCTTTAGCAAATTATCGATGATTAGTATCTATGATAAACAATGATGTCATTTTAGGAATGAACTTGATGAGAGAATATTTCGAAAATAACATATTTCAAAATCACCGATAGTCGGAGAAAAAGAAAAAAATTATATAACGGTAAAACATCAATTTAGGCATGAAAATGACGGAATAAATAATAAACAGGCTAGGAACAGACCTCGGCCACTTTCTTCTAGAGATTCCAGATGAAGTCTGGCCTCTTGAATATCGGGCATGAGTTCCACGTGTCCAGAACCGACACATTCGGCTATTACTTTCTCCAGAAGGTCTGGGTCGTTTTTCTTCATGGCATTGTCTAGTTTCAGGCGCAGTTTGTCAACACTCAGTTTTCCTGACAAGCAAAACGTACCAATGATAACAATATTAACTCTATTCCCCACCATCAAACAGGCGGCCGCAACGAGACACAGTAAAATTGAGCAGAGTGCAAACTTCGATGCTCTTAGTAATTGACAATGATCAACTGAAACTTCTAAACGAAAATATGACTCTCTTTTATGATTATTCGAAATAAGATCGACTACTGATAAAATAGAAAATAGGAACACTTTGCACTGTTGAATTATAGTTATATAGACTTTACGGATTTACGAGCTGACATTTACGTTTGAATCTTCTACAGGTTGAAAAGTACGAAGAGATGAATCGGAAACTTCCAAGTCTTACATCTACCAATTCTTTCGACAATTCCATTAAGCATTGATTAAATTTTGCCTTTTTTCTTCCCACTATAACCGATATTATATTATTCTCAGTTATTATTCTATTGGCGAAAGCATATTGCAAGAGCTTTCATCCACAAATACATATAGATATTTATTTTCGATGAGAAAGGCTGAAATAAGCATTTGCGAAAATTCCATTGTCGAAAGAACAGTAGATGCTGTCACATAAATTCCGCATATATTAGTTGAGTCAGAAGAGGAAGAAGATGAACGAGCAGTAGAAGATGAAGAAGAAAATGATGCGTTAATTTGATTTCATCACAGCATAACGATAGATAAAAAGATGAAATAAAAATAAGGTTGATTTAATGATGAATAATCCCATCTACTAACCTCCACGACCAAATCCCATACCGTCCAGAGTGTCTCTGGCCAGACGGAGATCGAGAGAAAGTTCCGGATAACCGGCTTCCTCACATTCAAGGATGGCCTTCTCCAATTCAGGCCGGCTCTTGTTTTTGATTGCTGCCTTCAGTTGGGCACGAAGTGCGTCTGGTGTTTTCAGTCCTGATTAACGTAATTAGTAATAAGAAATGTCTTATAATAACGGAGTAGCATTTTCATTTCGGCTATTTTCTAATAAACATCGCCTTATAAAGCTTTCGAAATAAAAGGTTTCATTTAGTTTCTACATGGGTTGGGGTTGTTTGTTTTGTTTTGTTTTGTTTTTTTCACTTTCTTTAATACATTACAGTAATGATTTAATAATGAATTCATGTAATATTTAATTAACCTTATGAATAGTGACCAACACACAAGGTAGCATGAGAAATAGAGTTTACTTGGAAAGTGTATATTTCCATAAAAATTAGATATCACTTTCCTAACAACCATATATAAGATATATCAGCAGAAATTGACACGTGAAGAAAGTTATAAAGAATTCATTAATACATAAGATATTGTAAAAAGCAAAACAATTAAGTTGAATAGTTTAGAGTATAGAAGGTTGTAATCT
Source organism: Sepioteuthis lessoniana (assembly GCA_963585895.1). Taxonomy (NCBI): domain Eukaryota; kingdom Metazoa; phylum Mollusca; class Cephalopoda; order Myopsida; family Loliginidae; genus Sepioteuthis; species Sepioteuthis lessoniana. The sequence continues at coordinate 134,322,407 of OY757907.1, forward strand.
AACCTCCTTTGCCGCCTTCCAGTTTAAATAAGGCTTCTCTGGCATTATGGATGTCGGCGTCCAGACCAGGAAGGCCAGCAGATATGCTTTCTTGAATGGTTGCATCTAGGAGTTTTTTGTCCTTTGATTTGAACGCTGCCTTCAGTCGTTCACGAAGCCCTTCCAGGGAGAAACTTCCTGATAATCGAAAGTCGATTTCATTGTAAGTTTTAATCAGAATAATTAAGTAACTAGATATTTTCAATGATCCTTGAAATTTACTTATGTAAACTTCAAAGTAACTAATCAGCTAGTGATATATATTTTACTTTTTCATTTAATATTATCATTATCTTTATTATCATTATCATTATAATTATTATTATCATTATTATTATTATTTTTATTAATAATGAATTTCTAGAGTAAATACTCTTTAGGAATTAGAAGGGTTTCGTTAGTATTTATATAAAATCATTATTACACGAAATCTATACTGTATATATCTGTAAATATATGACACCGTACGTTCGATTTAAATGACTGATTGTATGATTGGCTGACCTCCAAATCCGCCTCCCATTTTGTTGAGAGCTTCACGAGCGTCACGGAGATCGAACGCCAGTTCTGGATATTTCGCTTCTTCGGCAATGTCGATAAGTTGTTCTAGTTTCGCACGGTCGTTGTTCTTCACAGCTAAGCGCAGTTGCTCACGCAGTGTGTCAGGTGACATATCGTCCAGAGAGATATCTATATAAAATGATGACAGTCAGAATTTTCTTACCCCTTACTTTCACCACTAACATCACCAGCACGACCAACAATACAAAACATGCTCTTGACTAAAATGAACTTTTTCACCACGTAACAATAATCATTATTTAAGATGCTTTCTTTTCGAATAGCTATAAGAAGTTTTCAATAGAAATCAAATGTCAAACTGTTTATTTTCTATTAAACGTGTTAAACTCAGTAAATTTCTTTCTCGGAAATAATCATCTGACAAGGAGAATATTTCATCTATCAAGCATTATGACACTTATCACTCAGACAATTATCATTAGCATCAAACATTTGATGTATTTCCAAACATTCTAAAACATTTAGGTAAGAAATATTTGATCCTTCTTTTAATTATGTTTTTTATATTTTATCTATTGAAAATAAAGAAAATTACACTTTGACAATGAATCAATTATTTCAATGATTAATATGAAAGAAAATCATTCGCACCTGCATCTCCATGTTTTTTACGGAACAGACTGAACTTAGGCATTTTCATTTGGAATCGAGGGAACGACAGAGATCCTGTTAACCAAAATTTAGACTTTTTAAAAAACGCACTGATAAAAATTATATATACGATAACTTGATTTCTAAATTATTGCATTCATTTCAATTTTTCATTAATATTACTTCAACACGGAACTGTTGTTGTAAACTTCAAAGAATAATTATTCACAAAATTTAATTAAACCTATGTAGTTTTTTCATACATCTTATTATTTTATTCCTATAAGTTTACTAATAAACGATCTTTAGCAAATTATCGATGATTAGTATCTATGATAAACAATGATGTCATTTTAGGAATGAACTTGATGAGAGAATATTTCGAAAATAACATATTTCAAAATCACCGATAGTCGGAGAAAAAGAAAAAAATTATATAACGGTAAAACATCAATTTAGGCATGAAAATGACGGAATAAATAATAAACAGGCTAGGAACAGACCTCGGCCACTTTCTTCTAGAGATTCCAGATGAAGTCTGGCCTCTTGAATATCGGGCATGAGTTCCACGTGTCCAGAACCGACACATTCGGCTATTACTTTCTCCAGAAGGTCTGGGTCGTTTTTCTTCATGGCATTGTCTAGTTTCAGGCGCAGTTTGTCAACACTCAGTTTTCCTGACAAGCAAAACGTACCAATGATAACAATATTAACTCTATTCCCCACCATCAAACAGGCGGCCGCAACGAGACACAGTAAAATTGAGCAGAGTGCAAACTTCGATGCTCTTAGTAATTGACAATGATCAACTGAAACTTCTAAACGAAAATATGACTCTCTTTTATGATTATTCGAAATAAGATCGACTACTGATAAAATAGAAAATAGGAACACTTTGCACTGTTGAATTATAGTTATATAGACTTTACGGATTTACGAGCTGACATTTACGTTTGAATCTTCTACAGGTTGAAAAGTACGAAGAGATGAATCGGAAACTTCCAAATCATAAGTCTTACATCTACCAATTCTTTCGACAATTCCATTAGGCATTGATTAAATTTTGCCTTTTTTCTTCCCACTATAACCGATATTATATTATTCTCAGTTATTATTCTATTGGCGAAAGCATATTGCAAGAGCTTTCATCCACAAATACATATAGATATTTATTTTCGATGAGAAAGGCTGAAATAAGCATTTGCGAAAATTCCATTGTCGAAAGAACAGTAGATGCTGTCACATAAATTCCGCATATATTAGTTGAGTCAGAAGAGGAAGAAGATGAACGAGCAGTAGAAGATGAAGAAGAAAATGATGCGTTAATTTGATTTCATCACAGCATAACGATAGATAAAAAGATGAAATAAAAATAAGGTTGATTTAATGATGAATAATCCCATCTACTAACCTCCACGACCAAATCCCATACCGTCCAGAGTGTCTCTGGCCAGACGGAGATCGAGAGAAAGTTCCGGATAACCGGCTTCCTCACATTCAAGGATGGCCTTCTCCAATTCAGGCCGGCTCTTGTTTTTGATTGCTGCCTTCAGTTGGGCACGAAGTGCGTCTGGTGTTTTCAGTCCTGATTAACGTAATTAGTAATAAGAAATGTCTTATAATAACGGAGTAGCATTTTCATTTCGGCTATTTTCTAATAAACATCGCATTATAAAGCTTTCGAAATAAAAGGTTTCATTTAGTTTCTACATGGGTTGGGGTTATTTTTTGTTTTGTTTTGTTTTGTTTTTTTCACTTTCTTTAATACATTACAGTAATGATTTAATAATGAATTCATGTAATATTTAATTAACCTTATGAATAGTGACCAACACACAAGGTAGCATGAGAAATAGAGTTTACTTGGAAAGTGTATATTTCCATAAAAATTAGATATCACTTTCCTAACAACCATATATAAGATATATCAGCAGAAATTGACACGTGAAGAAAGTTATAAAGAATTCATTAATACATAAGATATTGTAAAAAGCAAAACAATTAAGTTGAATAGTTTAGAGTATAGAAGGCTGTAATCTAACCTCCTTTGCCGCCTTCCAGTTTAAATAAGGCTTCTCTGGCATTATGGATGTCGGCGTCCAGACCAGGAAGGCCAGCAGATATGCTTTCTTGAATGGTTGCATCTAGGAGTTTTTTGTCCTTTGATTTGAACGCTGCCTTCAGTCGTTCACGAAGCCCTTCCAGGGAGAAACTTCCTGATAATCGAAAGTCGATTTCATTGTAAGTTTTAATCAGAATAATTAAGTAACTAGATATTTTCAATGATCCTTGAAATTTACTTATGTAAACTTCAAAGTAACTAATCAGCTAGTTATATATATTTTACTTTTTCATTTAATATTATCATTATCTTTATTATCATTATCATTATAACTATTTTTATCATTATCATTATTATTATTATTTTATTAATAATGAATTTCTAGAGTAAATACTCTTTAGGAATTAGAAGGGTTTCGTTAGTATTTATATAAAATCATTATTACACGAAATCTATACTGTATATATCTGTAAATATATGACACCGTACGTTCGATTTAAATGACTGATTGTATGATTGGCTAACCTCCAAATCCGCCTCCCATTTTGTTGAGAGCTTCACGAGCGTCACGGAGATCGAACGCCAGTTCTGGATATTTCGCTTCTTCGGCAATGTCGATAAGTTGTTCTAGTTTCGCACGGTCGTTGTTCTTCACAGCTAAGCGTAGTTGCTCACGCAGTGTTTCAGGTGACATATCGTCCAGAGAGATATCTATATAAAATGATGACAGTCAGAATTTTCTTACCCCTTACTTTCACCACTAACATCACCAGCACGACCAACAATACAAAACATGCTCTTGACTAAAATGAACTTTTTCACCACGTAACAATAATCATTATTTAAGATGCTTTCTTTTCGAATAGCTATAAGAAGTTTTCAATAGAAATCAAATGTCAAACTGTTTATTTTCTATTAAACGTGTTAAACTCAGTAAATTTCTTTCTCGGAAATAATCATCTGACAAGGAGAATATTTCATCTATCAAGCATTATGACACTTATCACTCAGACAATTATCATTAGCATCAAACATTTGATGTATTTCCAAACATTCTAAAACATTTAGGTAAGAAATATTTGATCCTTCTTTTAATTATGTTTTTTATATTTTATCTATTGAAAATAAAGAAAATTACACTTTGACAATGAATCAATTATTTCAATGATTAATATGAAAGAAAATCATTCGCACCTGCATCTCCATGTTTTTTACGGAACAGACTGAACTTAGGCATTTTCATTTGGAATCGAGGGAACGACAGAGATCCTGTTAACCAAAATTTAGACTTTTTAAAAAACGCACTGATAAAAATTATATATACGATAACTTGATTTCTAAATTATTGCATTCATTTCAATTTTTCATTAATATTACTTCAACACGGAACTGTTGTTGTAAACTTCAAAGAATAATTATTCACAAAATTTAATTAAACCTATGTAGTTTTTTCATACATCTTATTATTTTATTCCTATAAGTTTGCTAATAAACGACCGTTAGCAAATTATTGATGATTAGTATCTATGATAAAAAAAATGATTTCATTTTAGGAATGAACTTGATGAGAGAATATTTCGAAAATAACATATTTCAAAATCACCGATAGTCGGAGAAAAAGAAAAAAATTATATAACGGTAAAACATCAATTTAGGCATGAAAATGACGGAATAAATAATAAATAGGCTAGGAACAGACCTCGGCCACTTTCTTCTAGAGATTCCAGATGAAGTCTGGCCTCTTGAATATCGGGCATAAGTTCCACGTGTCCAGAACCGACACATTCGGCTATTACTTTCTCCAGAAGGTCTGGGTCGTTTTTCTTCATGGCATTGTCTAGTTTCAGGCGCAGTTTGTCAACACTCAGTTTTCCTGACAAGCAAAACGTACCAATGATAACAATATTAACTCTATTCCCCACCATCAAACAGGCGGCCGCAACGAGACACAGTAAAATTGAGCAGAGTGCAAACTTCGATGCTCTTAGTAATTGACAATGATCAACTGAAACTTCTAAACGAAAATATGACTCTCTTTTATGATTATTCGAAATAAGATCGACTACTGATAAAATAGAAAATAGGAACACTTTGCACTGTTGAATTATAGTTATATAGACTTTACGGATTTACGAGCTGACATTTACGTTTGAATCTTCTACAGGTTGAAAAGTACGAAGAGATGAATCGGAAACTTCCAAATCATAAGTCTTACATCTACCAATTCTTTCGACAATTCCATTAGGCATTGATTAAATTTTGCCTTTTTTCTTCCCACTATAACCGATATTATATTATTCTCAGTTATTATTCTATTGGCGAAAGCATATTGCAAGAGCTTTCATCCACAAATACATATAGATATTTATTTTCGATGAGAAAGGCTGAAATAAGCATTTGCGAAAATTCCATTGTCGAAAGAACAGTAGATGCTGTCACATAAATTCCGCATATATTAGTTGAGTCAGAAGAGGAAGAAGATGAACGAGCAGTAGAAGATGAAGAAGAAAATGATGCGTTAATTTGATTTCATCACAGCATAACGATAGATAAAAAGATGAAATAAAAATAAGGTTGATTTAATGATGAATAATCCCATCTACTAACCTCCACGACCAAATCCCATACCGTCCAGAGTGTCTCTGGCCAGACGGAGATCGAGAGAAAGTTCCGGATAACCGGCTTCCTCACATTCAAGGATGGCCTTCTCCAATTCAGGCCGGCTCTTGTTTTTGATTGCTGCCTTCAGTTGGGCACGAAGTGCGTCTGGTGTTTTCAGTCCTGATTAACGTAATTAGTAATAAGAAATGTCTTATAATAACGGAGTAGCATTTTCATTTCGGCTATTTTCTAATAAACATCGCATTATAAAGCTTTCGAAATAAAAGGTTTCATTTAGTTTCTACATGGGTTGGGGTTATTTTTTGTTTTGTTTTGTTTTGTTTTTTTCACTTTCTTTAATACATTACAGTAATGATTTAATAATGAATTCATGTAATATTTAATTAACCTTATGAATAGTGACCAACACACAAGGTAGCATGAGAAATAGAGTTTACTTGGAAAGTGTATATTTCCATAAAAATTAGATATCACTTTCCTAACAACCATATATAAGATATATCAGCAGAAATTGACACGTGAAGAAAGTTATAAAGAATTCATTAATACATAAGATATTGTAAAAAGCAAAACAATTAAGTTGAATAGTTTAGAGTATAGAAGGCTGTAATCTAACCTCCTTTGCCGCCTTCCAGTTTAAATAAGGCTTCTCTGGCATTATGGATGTCGGCGTCCAGACCAGGAAGGCCAGCAGATATGCTTTCTTGAATGGTTGCATCTAGGAGTTTTTTGTCCTTTGATTTGAACGCTGCCTTCAGTCGTTCACGAAGCCCTTCCAGGGAGAAACTTCCTGATAATCGAAAGTCGATTTCATTGTAAGTTTTAATCAGAATAATTAAGTAACTAGATATTTTCAATGATCCTTGAAATTTACTTATGTAAACTTCAAAGTAACTAATCAGCTAGTTATATATATTTTACTTTTTCATTTAATATTATCATTATCTTTATTATCATTATCATTATAACTATTATTATCATTATCATTATTATTATTATTTTTATTAATAATGAATTTCTAGAGTAAATACTCTTTAGGAATTAGAAGGGTTTCGTTAGTATTTATATAAAATCATTATTACGCGAAATCTATACTGTATATATCTGTAAATATATGACACCGTACGTTCGATTTAAATGACTGATTGTATGATTGGCTAACCTCCAAATCCGCCTCCCATTTTGTTGAGAGCTTCACGAGCGTCACGGAGATCGAACGCCAGTTCTGGATATTTCGCTTCTTCGGCAATGTCGATAAGTTGTTCTAGTTTCGCACGGTCGTTGTTCTTCACAGCTAAGCGCAGTTGCTCACGCAGTGTGTCAGGTGACATATCGTCCAGAGAGATATCTATATAAAATGATGACAGTCAGAATTTTCTTACCCCTTACTTTCACCACTAACATCACCAGCACGACCAACAATACAAAACATGCTCTTGACTAAAATGAACTTTTTCACCACGTAACAATAATCATTATTTAAGATGCTTTCTTTTCGAATAGCTATAAGAAGTTTTCAATAGAAATCAAATGTCAAACTGTTTATTTTCTATTAAACGTGTTAAACTCAGTAAATTTCTTTCTCGGAAATAATCATCTGACAAGGAGAATATTTCATCTATCAAGCATTATGACACTTATCACTCAGACAATTATCATTAGCATCAAACATTTGATGTATTTCCAAACATTCTAAAACATTTAGGTAAGAAATATTTGATCCTTCTTTTAATTATGTTTTTTATATTTTATCTATTGAAAATAAAGAAAATTACACTTTGACAATGAATCAATTATTTCAATGATTAATATGAAAGAAAATCATTCGCACCTGCATCTCCATGTTTTTTACGGAACAGACTGAACTTAGGCATTTTCATTTGGAATCGAGGGAACGACAGAGATCCTGTTAACCAAAATTTAGACTTTTTAAAAAACGCACTGATAAAAATTATATATACGATAACTTGATTTCTAAATTATTGCATTCATTTCAATTTTTCATTAATATTACTTCAACACGGAACTGTTGTTGTAAACTTCAAAGAATAATTATTCACAAAATTTAATTAAACCTATGTAGTTTTTTCATACATCTTATTATTTTATTCCTATAAGTTTACTAATAAACGATCTTTAGCAAATTATCGATGATTAGTATCTATGATAAACAATGATGTCATTTTAGGAATGAACTTGATGAGAGAATATTTCGAAAATAACATATTTCAAAATCACCGATAGTCGGAGAAAAAGAAAAAAATTATATAACGGTAAAACATCAATTTAGGCATGAAAATGACGGAATAAATAATAAACAGGCTAGGAACAGACCTCGGCCACTTTCTTCCAGAGATTCCAGATGAAGTCTGGCCTCTTGAATATCGGGCATAAGTTCCACGTGTCCAGAACCGACACATTCGGCTATTACTTTCTCCAGAAGGTCTGGGTCGTTTTTCTTCATGGCATTGTCTAGTTTCAGGCGCAGTTTGTCAACACTCAGTTTTCCTGACAAGCAAAACGTACCAATGATAACAATATTACCTCTATTCCCCACCATCAAACAGGCGGCCGCAACGAGACACAGTAAAATTGAGCAGAGTGCAAACTTCGATGCTCTTAGTAATTGACAATGATCAACTGAAACTTTTAAACGAAAATATGACTCTCTTTTATGATTATTCGAAATAAGATCGACTACTGATAAAATAGAAAATAGGAACACTTTGCACTGTTGAATTATAGTTATATAGACTTTACGGATTTACGAGCTGACATTTACGTTTGAATCTTCTACAGGTTGAAAAGTACGAAGAGATGAATCGGAAACTTCCAAGTCTTACATCTACCAATTCTTTCGACAATTCCATTAAGCATTGATTAAATTTTGCCTTTTTTCTTCCCACTATAACCGATATTATATTATTCTCAGTTATTATTCTATTGGCGAAAGCATATTGCAAGAGCTTTCATCCACAAATACATATAGATATTTATTTTCGATGAGAAAGGCTGAAATAAGCATTTGCGAAAATTCCATTGTCGAAAGAACAGTAGATGCTGTCACATAAATTCCGCATATATTAGTTGAGTCAGAAGAGGAAGAAGATGAACGAGCAGTAGAAGATGAAGAAGAAAATGATGCGTTAATTTGATTTCATCACAGCATAACGATAGATAAAAAGATGAAATAAAAATAAGGTTGATTTAATGATGAATAATCCCATCTACTAACCTCCACGACCAAATCCCATACCGTCCAGAGTGTCTCTGGCCAGACGGAGATCGAGAGAAAGTTCCGGATAACCGGCTTCCTCACATTCAAGGATGGCCTTCTCCAATTCAGGCCGGCTCTTGTTTTTGATTGCTGCCTTCAGTTGGGCACGAAGTGCGTCTGGTGTTTTCAGTCCTGATTAACGTAATTAGTAATAAGAAATGTCTTATAATAACGGAGTAGCATTTTCATTTCGGCTATTTTCTAATAAACATCGCATTATAAAGCTTTCGAAATAAAAGGTTTCATTTAGTTTCTACATGGGTTGGGGTTATTTTTTGTTTTGTTTTGTTTTTTTCACTTTCTTTAATACATTACAGTAATGATTTAATAATGAATTCATGTAATATTTAATTAACCTTATGAATAGTGACCAACACACAAGGTAGCATGAGAAATAGAGTTTACTTGGAAAGTGTATATTTCCATAAAAATTAGATATCACTTTCCTAACAACCATATATAAGATATATCAGCAGAAATTGACACGTGAAGAAAGTTATAAAGAATTCATTAATACATAAGATATTGTAAAAAGCAAAACAATTAAGTTGAATAGTTTAGAGTATAGAAGGTTGTAATCTAACCTCCTTTGCCGCCTTCCAGTTTAAATAAGGCTTCTCTGGCATTATGGATGTCGGCGTCCAGACCAGGAAGGCCAGCAGATATGCTTTCTTGAATGGTTGCATCTAGGAGTTTTTTGTCCTTTGATTTGAACGCTGCCTTCAGTCGTTCACGAAGCCCTTCCAGGGAGAAACTTCCTGATAATCGAAAGTCGATTTCATTGTAAGTTTTAATCAGAATAATTAAGTAACTAGATATTTTCAATGATCCTTGAAATTTACTTATGTAAACTTCAAAGTAACTAATCAGCTAGTTATATATATTTTACTTTTTCATTTAATATTATCATTATCTTTATTATCATTATCATTATAACTATTTTTATCATTATCATTATTATTATTATTTTATTAATAATGAATTTCTAGAGTAAATACTCTTTAGGAATTAGAAGGGTTTCGTTAGTATTTATATAAAATCATTATTACACGAAATCTATACTGTATATATCTGTAAATATATGACACCGTACGTTCGATTTAAATGACTGATTGTATGATTGGCTAACCTCCAAATCCGCCTCCCATTTTGTTGAGAGCTTCACGAGCGTCACGGAGATCGAACGCCAGTTCTGGATATTTCGCTTCTTCGGCAATGTCGATAAGTTGTTCTAGTTTCGCACGGTCGTTGTTCTTCACAGCTAAGCGTAGTTGCTCACGCAGTGTGTCAGGTGACATATCGTCCAGAGAGATATCTATATAAAATGATGACAGTCAGAATTTTCTTACCCCTTACTTTCACCACTAACATCACCAGCACGACCAACAATACAAAACATGCTCTTGACTAAAATGAACTTTTTCACCACGTAACAATAATCATTATTTAAGATGCTTTCTTTTCGAATAGCTATAAGAAGTTTTCAATAGAAATCAAATGTCAAACTGTTTATTTTCTATTAAACGTGTTAAACTCAGTAAATTTCTTTCTCGGAAATAATCATCTGACAAGGAGAATATTTCATCTATCAAGCATTATGACACTTATCACTCAGACAATTATCATTAGCATCAAACATTTGATGTATTTCCAAACATTCTAAAACATTTAGGTAAGAAATATTTGATCCTTCTTTTAATTATGTTTTTTATATTTTATCTATTGAAAATAAAGAAAATTACACTTTGACAATGAATCAATTATTTCAATGATTAATATGAAAGAAAATCATTCGCACCTGCATCTCCATGTTTTTTACGGAACAGACTGAACTTAGGCATTTTCATTTGGAATCGAGGGAACGACAGAGATCCTGTTAACCAAAATTTAGACTTTTTAAAAAACGCACTGATAAAAATTATATATACGATAACTTGATTTCTAAATTATTGCATTCATTTCAATTTTTCATTAATATTACTTCAACACGGAACTGTTGTTGTAAACTTCAAAGAATAATTATTCACAAAATTTAATTAAACCTATGTAGTTTTTTCATACATCTTATTATTTTATTCCTATAAGTTTACTAATAAACGATCTTTAGCAAATTATCGATGATTAGTATCTATGATAAACAATGATGTCATTTTAGGAATGAACTTGATGAGAGAATATTTCGAAAATAACATATTTCAAAATCACCGATAGTCGGAGAAAAAGAAAAAAATTATATAACGGTAAAACATCAATTTAGGCATGAAAATGACGGAATAAATAATAAACAGGCTAGGAACAGACCTCGGCCACTTTCTTCTAGAGATTCCAGATGAAGTCTGGCCTCTTGAATATCGGGCATAAGTTCCACGTGTCCAGAACCGACACATTCGGCTATTACTTTCTCCAGAAGGTCTGGGTCGTTTTTCTTCATGGCATTGTCTAGTTTCAGGCGCAGTTTGTCAACACTCAGTTTTCCTGACAAGCAAAACGTACCAATGATAACAATATTAACTCTATTCCCCACCATCAAACAGGCGGCCGCAACGAGACACAGTAAAATTGAGCAGAGTGCAAACTTCGATGCTCTTAGTAATTGACAATGATCAACTGAAACTTCTAAACGAAAATATGACTCTCTTTTATGATTATTCGAAATAAGATCGACTACTGATAAAATAGAAAATAGGAACACTTTGCACTGTTGAATTATAGTTATATAGACTTTACGGATTTACGAGCTGACATTTACGTTTGAATCTTCTACAGGTTGAAAAGTACGAAGAGATGAATCGGAAACTTCCAAGTCTTACATCTACCAATTCTTTCGACAATTCCATTAGGCATTGATTAAATTTTGCCTTTTTTCTTCCCACTATAACCGATATTATATTATTCTCAGTTATTATTCTATTGGCGAAAGCATATTGCAAGAGCTTTCATCCACAAATACATATAGATATTTATTTTCGATGAGAAAGGCTGAAATAAGCATTTGCGAAAATTCCATTGTCGAAAGAACAGTAGATGCTGTCACATAAATTCCGCATATATTAGTTGAGTCAGAAGAGGAAGAAGATGAACGAGCAGTAGAAGATGAAGAAGAAAATGATGCGTTAATTTGATTTCATCACAGCATAACGATAGATAAAAAGATGAAATAAAAATAAGGTTGATTTAATGATGAATAATCCCATCTACTAACCTCCACGACCAAATCCCATACCGTCCAGAGTGTCTCTGGCCAGACGGAGATCGAGAGAAAGTTCCGGATAACCGGCTTCCTCACATTCAAGGATGGCCTTCTCCAATTCAGGCCGGCTCTTGTTTTTGATTGCTGCCTTCAGTTGGGCACGAAGTGCGTCTGGTGTTTTCAGTCCTGATTAACGTAATTAGTAATAAGAAATGTCTTATAATAACGGAGTAGGATTTTCATTTCGGCTATTTTCTAATAAACATCGCCTTATAAAGCTTTCGAAATAAAAGGTTTCATTTAGTTTCTACATGGGTTGGGGTTGTTGTTTTTTTTTGTTTTGTTTTTTTCACTTTATTTAATACATTACAGTAATGATTTAATAATGAATTCATGTAATATTTAATTAACCTTATGAATAGTGACCAACACACAAGGTAGCATGAGAAATAGAGTTTACTTGGAAAGTGTATATTTCCATAAAAATTAGATATCACTTTCCTAACAACCATATATAAGATATATCAGCAGAAATTGACACGTGAAGAAAGGTATAAAGAATTCATTAATACATAAGATATTGTAAAAAGCAAAACAATTAAGTTGAATAGTTTAGAGTATAGAAGGCTGTAATCTAACCTCCTTTGCCGCCTTCCAGTTTAAATAAGGCTTCTCTGGCATTATGGATGTCGGCGTCCAGACCAGGAAGGCCAGCAGATATGCTTTCTTGAATGGTTGCATCTAGGAGTTTTTTGTCCTTTGATTTGAACGCTGCCTTCAGTCGTTCACGAAGCCCTTCCAGGGAGAAACTTCCTGATAATCGAAAGTCGATTTCATTGTAAGTTTTAATCAGAATAATTAAGTAACTAGATATTTTCAATGATCCTTGAAATTTACTTATGTAAACTTCAAAGTAACTAATCAGCTAGTTATATATATTTTACTTTTTCATTTAATATTTTCATTATCTTTATTATCATTATCATTATAATTATTATTATCATTATCATTATTATTATTATTATTATTAATAATGAATTTCTAGAGTAAATACTCTTTAGGAATTAGAAGGGTTTCGTTAGTATTCATATAAAATCATTATTACACGAATTCTATACTGTATATATCTGTGAATATATGACACGGTACGTTCGATTTAAATGACTGATTGTATGATTGGCTAACCTCCAAATCCGCCTCCCATTTTGTTGAGAGCTTCACGAGCGTCACGGAGATCGAACGCCAGTTCTGGATATTTCGCTTCTTCGGCAATGTCGATAAGTTGTTCTAGTTTCGCACGGTCGTTGTTCTTCACAGCTAAGCGCAGTTGCTCACGCAGTATGTCAGGTGACATATCGTCCAGAGAGATATCTATATAAAATGATGACAGTCAGAATTTTCTTACCCCTTACTTTCACCACTAACATCACCAGCACGACCAACAATACAAAACATGCTCTTGACTAAAATGAACTTTTTCACCACGTAACAATAATCATTATTTAAGATGCTTTCTTTTCGAATAGCTATAAGAAGTTTTCAATAGAAATCAAATGTCAAACTGTTTATTTTCTATTAAACGTGTTAAACTCAGTAAATTTCTTTCTCGGAAATAATCATCTGACAAGGAGAATATTTCATCTATCAAGCATTATGAAACTTATCACTCAGACAATTATCATTAGCATCAAACATTTGATGTATTTCCAAACATTCTAAAACATTTAGGTAAGAAATATTTGATCCTTCTTTTAATTATGTTTTTTATATTTTATCTATTGAAAATAAAGAAAATTACACTTTGACAATGATTTAATTATTTCAATGATTAATATGAAAGAAAATCATTCGCACCTGCATCTCCATGTTTTTTACGGAACAGACTGAACTTAGGCATTTTCATTTGGAATCGAGGGAACGACAGAGATCCTGTTAACCAAAATTTAGACTTTTTAAAAAGCGCACTGATAAAAACAATATATATATGATAACTTGATTTCTAAATTATTGCATTCATTTCAATTTTTCATTAATATTACTTCAACATGGAACTGTTGTTGTAAACTTCAAAGTATAATTATTCACAAAATTTAATTAAACCTATGTAGTTTTTTCATACATCTTATTATTTTATTCCTATAAGTTTACTAATAAACGATCTTTAGCAAATTATCGATGATTAGTATCTATGATAAACAATGATTTCATTTTAGGAATGAACTTGATGAGAGAATATTTCGAAAATATCATATTTCAAAATTGCCGTTAGTCAGGAAATAAAAAATTATATAACGGTAAAAAATCAATATAGGCATGAGAATGACGGAATAAATAATAAATAGGCTAGGAACAGACCTCGGCCACTTTCTTCTAGAGATTCCAGATGAAGTCTGGCCTCTTGAATATCGGGCATAAGTTCCACGTGTCCAGAACCGACACATTCGGCTATTACTTTCTCCAGAAGGTCTGGGTCGTTTTTCTTTATGGCATTGTCTAGTTTCAGGCGGAGTTTGTCAACACTCAATTTTCCTGACAACAAAATATTTTAATGATATTGACATTGATACTTTTTTCTCTGTTTTTTACAAATATTTTATTGAAACAGTTAGTTAGTTTTAAACAACCTCATCTCTATGTTGATTATTTTTTTTCTAATATTCGTATATTCCCAAAATTCAATATCTTATAATGTATTGATATTCATTTATACTTTCCAAATTTTTCATATCATCTGTGTATTTTTTTATCCCTTTTTACCAAAAATAATTTTGATCAATATAATTTATCTAAATTTCAGAAATCGTTTATAACTTTCTTTTTTTTTCCTTGTATAAATTTTACTTTACTTTTCACTTTTTATATATGCATAAATTTAGGTTTATCGACATATATATATCTATATATTCTTTACCAATATATTTTTAAGAGTTCACAAGTCCATAAATTCCGGAATCATATGACGTAACCTTATTTTTAACACTTTTTATAATCGTATTCCTTTCTTTTTTGGAATTGGATCTAACAAGGACTCTGTGATGATATATATTTTTGTTTTGCTGTTTTATTTGTTTATTTTTTATATGAATTCATTTTTGAAGGCTGACGTAAACAAATCCAATTTGAATATAATTAATTCGAGGTATACTATAATCTAACTACTGGGGTGATTCATATGGAACTAAAACAAAAATACATTTCTTTTAATGATGAACATCACATGTACTAACCTCCAAATCCCATACTGTCCAGAGTGTCTCTGGCTTGACGGAGATCGAGCGAAATTTCCGGATAACCGGCTTCCTCCCCTTCAAGTATGGCCTTCTCCAAATCAGGCCAATTCTTGTGTTTTATAGCTGCCTTCAGTTGGGCGCGAATTTTATCCGGGGATTTGAAACCTGATTAACAAAGGTATTCATAATAACTTTTATAATTTTAAATTTTACTCTTTAGCACACAGTAATATTTGATGATATCATTTTTATAAGATAGCTTTGAGAAATATTTTTTATATATGTCTTGTTTACTGATAGTATATACTGATTTTAAGTAAGCTTTTGCTTTTAATGATTTTTTATTCTTTACCTTAGAATATTAAGATACTTTTGAATAAGCACTTCCTTCAAGGATAAGAAAGAGTGTTTTGCCTTTATTCAATGCAAATAAATTAACATCTGAATTTCTTTTAAAGCAATAAACTTGCATTAAATCCAATTGAAAATTGAATGATAAAAGGAATTTTTAAATGAATCTTTGTGATATATATATATATATATATATATAAATGTCTAATCCAACCTCTTTTCCCACTATCCTGTTGATCTAAGGTGAGTCTGGCTTCTTGGATGTCTGCATCAAGTCCAGGAAGTCCGAGTGATAGGCTTTGTTTTACAAATACATCCAAAGCTTTTCTGTCCTTTGATTTGGCGGCTGTCTTCAACTGCGGACCCTCTATCTCCGGGGTTATAGATCCTTTTCATGTAAATTTTAAAGGCAACATTAGTTACAGTACTAATCTTTTTTTTTCATATATTAAGATAGGCACTATACTAAAACAGTGATTTATGCATACATGTCTAAAGGTTTGAGTTTACTTTATAGATAAAGAATTGTCCCTTAACATTCAAGCTGAATAAGTTTTAGTATCTCTTTAAAGAAATAAAATCGCATGATAATATTCTAAATTGAAAGTTAATTTCTATGTTTGATAATGGAAATAAATTAGATTTTATGAATGGCTAACCTCCAAATCCATTTCCCACTTTGTGTAAACCTATGGGAGCGTCACGTAGATCGAATATTAATTCTGGATATTTCGCATCTTCATCAATATGGATCAATTTTTCAAGTTTTGGTCGGTCATTATTTTCACAGCTAATTGAATTTGTTCTCTCAGTTTGTCTGGTGACATGATTTTCAAGGATATCTATTTAAAATTACAGAGTTTGTTTTTTTTTATCCTTAAGACATTTATCATACTTCGGGAATTGTTTCCTAAACGAAAACTAAGAAAAGGTTTTACAGTCTCTGATATAGTTGCCATATATTTATGGAATAACAATCCGTTTATGTTCATTTAAACCTCTAAAAAGTTTTCTAGTGTGTGTGTGTGTGTGTGTGTGTGTGTGTGTGTGTGTGTGTGTGTGTGTGTGTGTGTGTGTGTGTGTGTGTGTGTGTGTGTGTGTGTGTGTGTGTGCCTACAGAGTCAGAAAAAATCTATCTAGGTTTATCCTAAACAGATCATCAAGAGAGTTTTTTCACACCACCAGAATTATAGAATAGTTATTCATCTGAATATTTGCAAAAATCCATCGTCGTTATCAGTCAGATTAATCTGATTTATGTTGCACCGTCAACAAATTAAATGTTAACGTGTATAAGAAAGTACCATTTGTTCCTTTTTTTTCTTTTTGCTAATTAAATTTCGTATTAAACATAGTTCTGTAATTGTAAATCATGATGCATGATAACATCGGTGATTTTCTGCTGGATTTAGAATGGAATCACAGAGTATTGACACTTATTATTATGCAAATATTCATAAACATTTCAAAGCGAACTACTTGACAATCAAAGTTATTCGAAAAGAGAAGTTGTCTCTCTTTTGGGGGAGAGTGGATTGTATGTTTGACTCTTCGGGAAAAGAACCGATCATGATTATCACCACCACAGACGTTCATTGGGTCGTAAATTGGCTATTTTTGTTTTGTTTTATCGAATAAATGGATATTCGAAATGGTCAGACAATTCACTTTACCTCAGTATGATCAAAACATCGGGAGCCAATTTCAGGAATACTGAGATGTACAATATAATTGGCTTTATAAGGAACCGCATAACGATTGAATTTAATGTGAGTGATTGGGAAAATTGTGGGAAGAATTAAAAAGCTATCAAGGGGAGGATAGAATTCGTATTTACTCAGTTAAATCTCGGTTCAATTCAGCAAAAGATTTTTTGGGAAAAGTAACTCAAAATGCTGAAAGGGCGATGGTTTCAAACAGTTAGTTTGATTAGGAGGTAATGTAATGAGATATTTAATGATAGAAAACGTGGGAATATATTTGTGGAAAATATCAGTTATTTTATATCACACAAACTAAAAAAAACAAAAAAAAACACATCAAATTTCATCAAATAATCGGATATTTCGTTATAAAATTTCTGAGAAAATGTAAGCTGATGTTATTTACAGTGCTCACAAAAACAAAAGAAATACAAAATAAATGATTCGAACCTGCATCTCCATGTTTCTTACGGAAGAGACTGAACTTAGGTGCCTTCATATGGAATCGGGGAAATGATAAAGAGCCTGACAACAAAAAGCAATATGATTTCTTAAAAGATCACATCTGTATAATGAACTACAAAGGAATAAAAAGGTAAAAGGGATTTCCTTTTGATGTATTTCACAACACAAAATTGATAGGGAAGATTGAATAGAATTGACTGAATAATAATAGAATTCAGAAAAGATTTGGTTTATCATCAAAAACATTACGAACTATGTAATTTTAGCATGGTTGGTTGATAATGTCATATTGACAAATAAATTTAAGTAAAAATGTGAAAATTATATTTTAGAATTCTAAAAAACTAAAAAAAAATGACCAAGTTTGAATTCATTGCAACAAAAAAAAGGAAAATGCGAATATTTTGAGGAGAAAAAAAAAACTGATGAAAATCTGGAGTAAGAAATAAAAATGAACTGGAAGGGCCTCAGAAAATTGTTCGGGTGTAACAACATTAACGCATAAAAATTACAAATCAATATGATAATTTTTCTTAAATTTGAGATAGGAAGTGGATAAAAATTAATGTGGAATAAGAAAAAAGTTGACACGTGAAAATGATGAATAAATAATAAAAGAAGTATGGGACAGACCTCGGCCACATTCTTCTAGAGATTCCAGATGAAGTCTGGCCTCTTGAATATCGGGCATAAGTTCCACGTGTCCAGAACCGACACATTCGGCTATTACTTTCTCCAGAAGGTCTGGGTCGTTTTTCTTCATGGCATTGTCTAGTTTCAGGCGCAGTTTGTCAACACTCAGTTTTCCTGACAAGCAAAACGTACCAATGATAACAATATTAACTCTATTCCCCACCATCAAACAGGCGGCCGCAACGAGACACAGTAAAATTGAGCAGAGTGCAAACTTTGATGCTCTTAGTAATTGACAATGATCAACTGAAACTTCTAAACGAAAATATGACTCTCTTTTATGATTATTCGAAATAAGATCGACTACTGATAAAATAGAAAATAGGAACACTTTGCACTGTTGAATTATAGTTATATAGACTTTACGGATTTACGAGCTGACATTTACGTTTGAATCTTCTACAGGTTGAAAAGTACGAAGAGATGAATCGGAAACTTCCAAGTCTTACATCTACCAATTCTTTCGACAATTCCATTAGGCATTGATTAAATTTTGCCTTTTTTCTTCCCACTATAACCGATATTATATTGTTCTCAGTTATTATTCTATTGGCGAAAGCATATTGCAAGAGCTTTCATCCACAAATACATATAGATATTTATTTTCGATGAGAAAGGCTGAAATAAGCATTTGCGAAAATTCCATTGTCGAAAGAACAGTAGATGCTGTCACATAAATTCCGCATATATTAGTTGAGTCAGAAGAGGAAGAAGATGAACGAGCAGTAGAAGATGAAGAAGAAAATGATGCGTTAATTTGATTTCATCACAGCATAACGATAGATAAAAAGATGAAATAAAAATAAGGTTGATTTAATGATGAATAATCCCATCTACTAACCTCCACGACCAAATCCCATACCGTCCAGAGTGTCTCTGGCCAGACGGAGATCGAGAGAAAGTTCCGGATAACCGGCTTCCTCACATTCAAGGATAGCCTTCTCCAATTCAGGCCGTCTCTTGTTTTTGATTGCTGCCTTCAGTTGGGCACGAAGTGCGTCTGGTGTTTTCAGTCCTGATTAACGTAATTAGTAATAAGAAATGTCTTATAATAACGGAGTAGCATTTTCATTTCGGCTATTTTCTAATAAACATCGCCTTATAAAGCTTTCGAAATAAAAGGTTTCATTTAGTTTCTACATGGGTTGGGGTTGTTTTGTTTTTTTTTGTTTTGTTTTTTTCACTTTATTTAATACATTACAGTAATGATTTAATAATGAATTCATGTAATATTTAATTAACCTTATGAATAGTGACCAACACACAAGGTAGCATGAGAAATAGAGTTTACTTGGAAAGTGTATATTTCCATAAAAATTAGATATCACTTTCCTAACAACCATATATAAGATATATCAGCAGAAATTGACACGTGAAGAAAGTTATAAAGAATTCATTAATACATAAGATATTGTAAAAAGCAAAACAATTAAGTTGAATAGTTTAGAGTATAGAAGGCTGTAATCTAACCTCCTTTGCCGCCTTCCAGTTTAAATAAGGCTTCTCTGGCATTATGGATGTCGGCGTCCAGACCAGGAAGGCCAGCAGATATGCTTTCTTGAATGGTTGCATCTAGGAGTTTTTTGTCCTTTGATTTGAATGCTGCCTTCAGTCGTTCACGAAGCCCTTCCAGGGAGAAACTTCCTGATAATCGAAAGTCGATTTCATTGTAAGTTTTAATCAGAATAATTAAGTAACTAGATATTTTCAATGATCCTTGAAATTTACTTATGTAAACTTCAAAGTAACTAATCAGCTAGTTATATATATTTTACTTTTTCATTTAATATTATCATTATCTTTATTATCATTATCATTATAACTATTATTATCATTATCATTATTATTATTATTTTTATTAATAATGAATTTCTAGAGTAAATACTCTTTAGGAATTAGAAGGGTTTCGTTAGTATTTATATAAAATCATTATTACACGAAATCTATACTGTATATATCTGTAAATATATGACACCGTACGTTCGATTTAAATGACTGATTGTATGATTGGCTAACCTCCAAATCCGCCTCCCATTTTGTTGAGAGCTTCACGAGCGTCACGGAGATCGAACGCCAGTTCTGGATATTTCGCTTCTTCGGCAATGTCGATAAGTTGTTCTAGTTTCGCACGGTCGTTGTTCTTCACAGCTAAGCGCAGTTGCTCACGCAGTGTGTCAGGTGACATATCGTCCAGAGAGATATCTATATAAAATGATGACAGTCAGAATTTTCTTACCCCTTACTTTCACCACTAACATCACCAGCACGACCAACAATACAAAACATGCTCTTGACTAAAATGAACTTTTTCACCACGTAACAATAATCATTATTTAAGATGCTTTCTTTTCGAATAGCTATAAGAAGTTTTCAATAGAAATCAAATGTCAAACTGTTTATTTTCTATTAAACGTGTTAAACTCAGTAAATTTCTTTCTCGGAAATAATCATCTGACAAGGAGAATATTTCATCTATCAAGCATTATGACACTTATCACTCAGACAATTATCATTAGCATCAAACATTTGATGTATTTCCAAACATTCTAAAACATTTAGGTAAGAAATATTTGATCCTTCTTTTAATTATGTTTTTTATATTTTATCTATTGAAAATAAAGAAAATTACACTTTGACAATGAATCAATTATTTCAATGATTAATATGAAAGAAAATCATTCGCACCTGCATCTCCATGTTTTTTACGGAACAGACTGAACTTAGGCATTTTCATTTGGAATCGAGGGAACGACAGAGATCCTGTTAACCAAAATTTAGACTTTTTAAAAAACGCACTGATAAAAATTATATATACGATAACTTGATTTCTAAATTATTGCATTCATTTCAATTTTTCATTAATATTACTTCAACACGGAACTGTTGTTGTAAACTTCAAAGAATAATTATTCACAAAATTTAATTAAACCTATGTAGTTTTTTCATACATCTTATTATTTTATTCCTATAAGTTTACTAATAAACGATCTTTAGCAAATTATCGATGATTAGTATCTATGATAAACAATGATGTCATTTTAGGAATGAACTTGATGAGAGAATATTTCGAAAATAACATATTTCAAAATCACCGATAGTCGGAGAAAAAGAAAAAAATTATATAACGGTAAAACATCAATTTAGGCATGAAAATGACGGAATAAATAATAAACAGGCTAGGAACAGACCTCGGCCACTTTCTTCTAGAGATTCCAGATGAAGTCTGGCCTCTTGAATATCGGGCATAAGTTCCACGTGTCCAGAACCGACACATTCGGCTATTACTTTCTCCAGAAGGTCTGGGTCGTTTTTCTTCATGGCATTGTCTAGTTTCAGGCGCAGTTTGTCAACACTCAGTTTTCCTGACAAGCAAAACGTACCAATGATAACAATATTAACTCTATTCCCCACCATCAAACAGGCGGCCGCAACGAGACACAGTAAAATTGAGCAGAGTGCAAACTTCGATGCTCTTAGTAATTGACAATGATCAACTGAAACTTCTAAACGAAAATATGACTCTCTTTTATGATTATTCGAAATAAGATCGACTACTGATAAAATAGAAAATAGGAACACTTTGCACTGTTGAATTATAGTTATATAGACTTTACGGATTTACGAGCTGACATTTACGTTTGAATCTTCTACAGGTTGAAAAGTACGAAGAGATGAATCGGAAACTTCCAAATCATAAGTCTTACATCTACCAATTCTTTCGACAATTCCATTAGGCATTGATTAAATTTTGCCTTTTTTCTTCCCACTATAACCGATATTATATTATTCTCAGTTATTATTCTATTGGCGAAAGCATATTGCAAGAGCTTTCATCCACAAATACATATAGATATTTATATTCGATGAGAAAGGCTGAAATAAGCATTTGCGAAAATTCCATTGTCGAAAGAACAGTAGATGCTGTCACATAAATTCCGCATATATTAGTTGAGTCAGAAGAGGAAGAAGATGAACGAGCAGTAGAAGATGAAGAAGAAAATGATGCGTTAATTTGATTTCATCACAGCATAACGATAGATAAAAAGATGAAATAAAAATAAGGTTGATTTAATGATGAATAATCCCATCTACTAACCTCCACGACCAAATCCCATACCGTCCAGAGTGTCTCTGGCCAGACGGAGATCGAGAGAAAGTTCCGGATAACCGGCTTCCTCACATTCAAGGATGGCCTTCTCCAATTCAGGCCGGCTCTTGTTTTTGATTGCTGCCTTCAGTTGGGCACGAAGTGCGTCTGGTGTTTTCAGTCCTGATTAACGTAATTAGTAATAAGAAATGTCTTATAATAACGGAGTAGGATTTTCATTTCGGCTATTTTCTAATAAACATCGCCTTATAAAGCTTTCGAAATAAAAGGTTTCATTTAGTTTCTACATGGGTTGGGGTTGTTGTTTTTTTTTGTTTTGTTTTTTTCACTTTATTTAATACATTACAGTAATGATTTAATAATGAATTCATGTAATATTTAATTAACCTTATGAATAGTGACCAACACACAAGGTAGCATGAGAAATAGAGTTTACTTGGAAAGTGTATATTTCCATAAAAATTAGATATCACTTTCCTAACAACCATATATAAGATATATCAGCAGAAATTGACACGTGAAGAAAGTTATAAAGAATTCATTAATACATAAGATATTGTAAAAAGCAAAACAATTAAGTTGAATAGTTTAGAGTATAGAAGGTTGTAATCTAACCTCCTTTGCCGCCTTCCAGTTTAAATAAGGCTTCTCTGGCATTATGGATGTCGGCGTCCAGACCAGGAAGGCCAGCAGATATGCTTTCTTGAATGGTTGCATCTAGGAGTTTTTTGTCCTTTGATTTGAACGCTGCCTTCAGTCGTTCACGAAGCCCTTCCAGGGAGAAACTTCCTGATAATCGAAAGTCGATTTCATTGTAAGTTTTAATCAGAATAATTAAGTAACTAGATATTTTCAATGATCCTTGAAATTTACTTATGTAAACTTCGAAGTAACTAATCAGCTAGTTATATATATTTTACTTTTTCATTTAATATTATCATTATCTTTATTATCATTATCATTGTAATTATTATTATCATTATCATTATTATTATTATTTTTATTAATAATGAATTTCTAGAGTAAATACTCTTTAGGAATTAGAAGGGTTTCGTTAGTATTTATATAAAATCATTATTACACGAAATCTATACTGTATATATCTGTAAATATATGACACCGTACGTTCGATTTAAATGACTGATTGTATGATTGGCTAACCTCCAAATCCGCCTCCCATTTTGTTGAGAGCTTCACGAGCGTCACGGAGATCGAACGCCAGTTCTGGATATTTCGCTTCTTCGGCAATGTCGATAAGTTGTTCTAGTTTCGCACGGTCGTTGTTCTTCACAGCTAAGCGCAGTTGCTCACGCAGTGTGTCAGGTGACATATCGTCCAGAGAGATATCTATATAAAATGATGACAGTCAGAATTTTCTTACCCCTTACTTTCACCACTAACATCACCAGCACGACCAACAATACAAAACATGCTCTTGACTAAAATGAACTTTTTCACCACGTAACAATAATCATTATTTAAGATGCTTTCTTTTCGAATAGCTATAAGAAGTTTT
The DNA here is from genome assembly GCA_963585895.1 of Sepioteuthis lessoniana. Classification (NCBI taxonomy): domain Eukaryota; kingdom Metazoa; phylum Mollusca; class Cephalopoda; order Myopsida; family Loliginidae; genus Sepioteuthis; species Sepioteuthis lessoniana. The sequence continues at coordinate 134,346,836 of OY757907.1, forward strand.
CAATAGAAATCAAATGTCAAACTGTTTATTTTCTATTAAACGTGTTAAACTCAGTAAATTTCTTTCTCGGAAATAATCATCTGACAAGGAGAATATTTCATCTATCAAGCATTATGACACTTATCACTCAGACAATTATCATTAGCATCAAACATTTGATGTATTTCCAAACATTCTAAAACATTTAGGTAAGAAATATTCGATCCTCCTTTTAATTATGTTTTTTATATTTTATCTATTGAAAATAAAGAAAATTACACTTTGACAATGAATCAATTATTTCAATGATTAATATGAAAGAAAATCATTCGCACCTGCATCTCCATGTTTTTTACGGAACAGACTGAACTTAGGCATTTTCATTTGGAATCGAGGGAACGACAGAGATCCTGTTAACCAAAATTTAGACTTTTTAAAAAACGCACTGATAAAAATTATATATACGATAACTTGATTTCTAAATTATTGCATTCATTTCAATTTTTCATTAATATTACTTCAACACGGAACTGTTGTTGTAAACTTCAAAGAATAATTATTCACAAAATTTAATTAAACCTATGTAGTTTTTTCATACATCTTATTATTTTATTCCTATAAGTTTACTAATAAACGATCTTTAGCAAATTATCGATGATTAGTATCTATGATAAACAATGATGTCATTTTAGGAATGAACTTGATGAGAGAATATTTCGAAAATAACATATTTCAAAATCACCGATAGTCGGAGAAAAAGAAAAAAATTATATAACGGTAAAACATCAATTTAGGCATGAAAATGACGGAATAAATAATAAACAGGCTAGGAACAGACCTCGGCCACTTTCTTCTAGAGATTCCAGATGAAGTCTGGCCTCTTGAATATCGGGCATAAGTTCCACGTGTCCAGAACCGACACATTCGGCTATTACTTTCTCCAGAAGGTCTGGGTCGTTTTTCTTCATGGCATTGTCTAGTTTCAGGCGCAGTTTGTCAACACTCAGTTTTCCTGACAAGCAAAACGTACCAATGATAACAATATTAACTCTATTCCCCACCATCAAACAGGCGGCCGCAACGAGACACAGTAAAATTGAGCAGAGTGCAAACTTCGATGCTCTTAGTAATTGACAATGATCAACTGAAACTTCTAAACGAAAATATGACTCTCTTTTATGATTATTCGAAATAAGATCGACTTCTGATAAAATAGAAAATAGGAACACTTTGCACTGTTGAATTATAGTTATATAGACTTTACGGATTTACGAGCTGACATTTACGTTTGAATCTTCTACAGGTTGAAAAGTACGAAGAGATGAATCGGAAACTTCCAAGTCTTACATCTACCAATTCTTTCGACAATTCCATTAGGCATTGATTAAATTTTGCCTTTTTTCTTCCCACTATAACCGATATTATATTATTCTCAGTTATTATTCTATTGGCGAAAGCATATTGCAAGAGCTTTCATCCACAAATACATATAGATATTTATTTTCGATGAGAAAGGCTGAAATAAGCATTTGCGAAAATTCCATTGTCGAAAGAACAGTAGATGCTGTCACATAAATTCCGCATATATTAGTTGAGTCAGAAGAGGAAGAAGATGAACGAGCAGTAGAAGATGAAGAAGAAAATGATGCGTTAATTTGATTTCATCACAGCATAACGATAGATAAAAAGATGAAATAAAAATAAGGTTGATTTAATGATGAATAATCCCATCTACTAACCTCCACGACCAAATCCCATACCGTCCAGAGTGTCTCTGGCCAGACGGAGATCGAGAGAAAGTTCCGGATAACCGGCTTCCTCACATTCAAGGATGGCCTTCTCCAATTCAGGCCGGCTCTTGTTTTTGATTGCTGCCTTCAGTTGGGCACGAAGTGCGTCTGGTGTTTTCAGTCCTGATTAACGTAATTAGTAATAAGAAATGTCTTATAATAACGGAGTAGGATTTTCATTTCGGCTATTTTCTAATAAACATCGCCTTATAAAGCTTTCGAAATAAAAGGTTTCATTTAGTTTCTACATGGGTTGGGGTTGTTGTTTTTTTTGTTTTGTTTTTTTCACTTTATTTAATACATTACAGTAATGATTTAATAATGAATTCATGTAATATTTAATTAACCTTATGAATAGTGACCAACACACAAGGTAGCATGAGAAATAGAGTTTACTTGGAAAGTGTATATTTCCATAAAAATTAGATATCACTTTCCTAACAACCATATATAAGATATATCAGCAGAAATTGACACGTGAAGAAAGTTATAAAGAATTCATTAATACATAAGATATTGTAAAAAGCAAAACAATTAAGTTGAATAGTTTAGAGTATAGAAGGCTGTAATCTAACCTCCTTTGCCGCCTTCCAGTTTAAATAAGGCTTCTCTGGCATTATGGATGTCGGCGTCCAGACCAGGAAGGCCAGCAGATATGCTTTCTTGAATGGTTGCATCTAGGAGTTTTTTGTCCTTTGATTTGAACGCTGCCTTCAGTCGTTCACGAAGCCCTTCCAGGGAGAAACTTCCTGATAATCGAAAGTCGATTTCATTGTAAGTTTTAATCAGAATAATTAAGTAACTAGATATTTTCAATGATCCTTGAAATTTACTTATGTAAACTTCAAAGTAACTAATCAGCTAGTTATATATATTTTACTTTTTCATTTAATATTTTCATTATCTTTATTATCATTATCATTATAATTATTATTATCATTATCATTATTATTATTATTTTTATTAATAATGAATTTCTAGAGTAAATACTCTTTAGGAATTAGAAGGGTTTCGTTAGTATTTATATAAAATCATTATTACACGAAATCTATACTGTATATATCTGTAAATATATGACACCGTACGTTCGATTTAAATGACTGATTGTATGATTGGCTAACCTCCAAATCCGCCTCCCATTTTGTTGAGAGCTTCACGAGCGTCACGGAGATCGAACGCCAGTTCTGGATATTTTGCTTCTTCGGCAATGTCGATAAGTTGTTCTAGTTTCGCACGGTCGTTGTTCTTCACAGCTAAGCGCAGTTGCTCACGCAGTGTGTCAGGTGACATATCGTCCAGAGAGATATCTATATAAAATGATGACAGTCAGAATTTTCTTACCCCTTACTTTCACCACTAACATCACCAGCACGACCAACAATACAAAACATGCTCTTGACTAAAATGAACTTTTTCACCACGTAACAATAATCATTATTTAAGATGCTTTCTTTTCGAATAGCTATAAGAAGTTTTCAATAGAAATCAAATGTCAAACTGTTTATTTTCTATTAAACGTGTTAAACTCAGTAAATTTCTTTCTCGGAAATAATCATCTGACGAGGAGAATATTTCATCTATCAAGCATTATGACACTTATCACTCAGACAATTATCATTAGCATCAAACATTTGATGTATTTCCAAACATTCTAAAACATTTAGGTAAGAAATATTTGATCCTTCTTTTAATTATGTTTTTTATATTTTATCTATTGAAAATAAAGAAAATTACACTTTGACAATGAATCAATTATTTCAATGATTAATATGAAAGAAAATCATTCGCACCTGCATCTCCATGTTTTTTACGGAACAGACTGAACTTAGGCATTTTCATTTGGAATCGAGGGAACGACAGAGATCCTGTTAACCAAAATTTAGACTTTTTAAAAAACGCACTGATAAAAATTATATATACGATAACTTGATTTCTAAATTATTGCATTCATTTCAATTTTTCATTAATATTACTTCAACACGGAACTGTTGTTGTAAACTTCAAAGAATAATTATTCACAAAATTTAATTAAACCTATGTAGTTTTTTCATACATCTTATTATTTTATTCCTATAAGTTTACTAATAAACGATCTTTAGCAAATTATCGATGATTAGTATCTATGATAAACAATGATGTCATTTTAGGAATGAACTTGATGAGAGAATATTTCGAAAATAACATATTTCAAAATCACCGATAGTCGGAGAAAAAGAAAAAAATTATATAACGGTAAAACATCAATTTAGGCATGAAAATGACGGAATAAATAATAAACAGGCTAGGAACAGACCTCGGCCACTTTCTTCTAGAGATTCCAGATGAAGTCTGGCCTCTTGAATATCGGGCATAAGTTCCACGTGTCCAGAACCGACACATTCGGCTATTACTTTCTCCAGAAGGTCTGGGTCGTTTTTCTTCATGGCATTGTCTAGTTTCAGGCGCAGTTTGTCAACACTCAGTTTTCCTGACAAGCAAAACGTACCAATGATAACAATATTAACTCTATTCCCCACCATCAAACAGGCGGCCGCAACGAGACACAGTAAAATTGAGCAGAGTGCAAACTTCGATGCTCTTAGTAATTGACAATGATCAACTGAAACTTCTAAACGAAAATATGACTCTCTTTTATGATTATTCGAAATAAGATCGACTACTGATAAAATAGAAAATAGGAACACTTTGCACTGTTGAATTATAGTTATATAGACTTTACGGATTTACGAGCTGACATTTACGTTTGAATCTTCTACAGGTTGAAAAGTACGAAGAGATGAATCGGAAACTTCCAAGTCTTACATCTACCAATTCTTTCGACAATTCCATTAGGCATTGATTAAATTTTGCCTTTTTTCTTCCCACTATAACCGATATTATATTATTCTCAGTTATTATTCTATTGGCGAAAGCATATTGCAAGAGCTTTCATCCACAAATACATATAGATATTTATTTTCGATGAGAAAGGCTGAAATAAGCATTTGCGAAAATTCCATTGTCGAAAGAACAGTAGATGCTGTCACATAAATTCCGCATATATTAGTTGAGTCAGAAGAGGAAGAAGATGAACGAGCAGTAGAAGATGAAGAAGAAAATGATGCGTTAATTTGATTTCATCACAGCATAACGATAGATAAAAAGATGAAATAAAAATAAGGTTGATTTAATGATGAATAATCCCATCTACTAACCTCCACGACCAAATCCCATACCGTCCAGAGTGTCTCTGGCCAGACGGAGATCGAGAGAAAGTTCCGGATAACCGGCTTCCTCACATTCAAGGATGGCCTTCTCCAATTCAGGCCGGCTCTTGTTTTTGATTGCTGCCTTCAGTTGGGCACGAAGTGCGTCTGGTGTTTTCAGTCCTGATTAACGTAATTAGTAATAAGAAATGTCTTATAATAACGGAGTAGGATTTTCATTTCGGCTATTTTCTAATAAACATCGCCTTATAAAGCTTTCGAAATAAAAGGTTTCATTTAGTTTCTACATGGGTTGGGGTTGTTGTTTTTTTTGTTTTGTTTTTTTCACTTTATTTAATACATTACAGTAATGATTTAATAATGAATTCATGTAATATTTAATTAACCTTATGAATAGTGACCAACACACAAGGTAGGATGAGAAATAGAGTTTACTTGGAAAGTGTATATTTCCATAAAAATTAGATATCACTTTCCTAACAACCATATATAAGATATATCAGCAGAAATTGACACGTGAAGAAAGTTATAAAGAATTCATTAATACATAAGATATTGTAAAAAGCAAAACAATTAAGTTGAATAGTTTAGAGTATAGAAGGCTGTAATCTAACCTCCTTTGCCGCCTTCCAGTTTAAATAAGGCTTCTCTGGCATTATGGATGTCGGCGTCCAGACCAGGAAGGCCAGCAGATATGCTTTCTTGAATGGTTGCATCTAGGAGTTTTTTGTCCTTTGATTTGAACGCTGCCTTCAGTCGTTCACGAAGCCCTTCCAGGGAGAAACTTCCTGATAATCGAAAGTCGATTTCATTGTAAGTTTTAATCAGAATAATTAAGTAACTAGATATTTTCAATGATCCTTGAAATTTACTTATGTAAACTTCAAAGTAACTAATCAGCTAGTTATATATATTTTACTTTTTCATTTAATATTTTCATTATCTTTATTATTATTATCATTATAATTATTATTATCATTATCATTATTATTATTATTTTTATTAATAATGAATTTCTAGAGTAAATACTCTTTAGGAATTAGAAGGGTTTCGTTAGTATTTATATAAAATCATTATTACACGAAATCTATACTGTATATATCTGTAAATATATGACACCGTACGTTCGATTTAAATGACTGATTGTATGATTGGCTAACCTCCAAATCCGCCTCCCATTTTGTTGAGAGCTTCACGAGCGTCACGGAGATCGAACGCCAGTTCTGGATATTTTGCTTCTTCGGCAATGTCGATAAGTTGTTCTAGTTTCGCACGGTCGTTGTTCTTCACAGCTAAGCGCAGTTGCTCACGCAGTGTGTCAGGTGACATATCGTCCAGAGAGATATCTATATAAAATGATGACAGTCAGAATTTTCTTACCCCTTACTTTCACCACTAACATCACCAGCACGACCAACAATACAAAACATGCTCTTGACTAAAATGAACTTTTTCACCACGTAACAATAATCATTATTTAAGATGCTTTCTTTTCGAATAGCTATAAGAAGTTTTCAATAGAAATCAAATGTCAAACTGTTTATTTTCTATTAAACGTGTTAAACTCAGTAAATTTCTTTCTCGGAAATAATCATCTGACGAGGAGAATATTTCATCTATCAAGCATTATGACACTTATCACTCAGACAATTATCATTAGCATCAAACATTTGATGTATTTCCAAACATTCTAAAACATTTAGGTAAGAAATATTTGATCCTTCTTTTAATTATGTTTTTTATATTTTATCTATTGAAAATAAAGAAAATTACACTTTGACAATGAATCAATTATTTCAATGATTAATATGAAAGAAAATCATTCGCACCTGCATCTCCATGTTTTTTACGGAACAGACTGAACTTAGGCATTTTCATTTGGAATCGAGGGAACGACAGAGATCCTGTTAACCAAAATTTAGACTTTTTAAAAAACGCACTGATAAAAATTATATATACGATAACTTGATTTCTAAATTATTGCATTCATTTCAATTTTTCATTAATATTACTTCAACACGGAACTGTTGTTGTAAACTTCAAAGAATAATTATTCACAAAATTTAATTAAACCTATGTAGTTTTTTCATACATCTTATTATTTTATTCCTATAAGTTTACTAATAAACGATCTTTAGCAAATTATCGATGATTAGTATCTATGATAAACAATGATGTCATTTTAGGAATGAACTTGATGAGAGAATATTTCGAAAATAACATATTTCAAAATCACCGATAGTCGGAGAAAAAGAAAAAAATTATATAACGGTAAAACATCAATTTAGGCATGAAAATGACGGAATAAATAATAAACAGGCTAGGAACAGACCTCGGCCACTTTCTTCTAGAGATTCCAGATGAAGTCTGGCCTCTTGAATATCGGGCATAAGTTCCACGTGTCCAGAACCGACACATTCGGCTATTACTTTCTCCAGAAGGTCTGGGTCGTTTTTCTTCATGGCATTGTCTAGTTTCAGGCGCAGTTTGTCAACACTCAGTTTTCCTGACAAGCAAAACGTACCAATGATAACAATATTAACTCTATTCCCCACCATCAAACAGGCGGCCGCAACGAGACACAGTAAAATTGAGCAGAGTGCAAACTTCGATGCTCTTAGTAATTGACAATGATCAACTGAAACTTCTAAACGAAAATATGACTCTCTTTTATGATTATTCGAAATAAGATCGACTACTGATAAAATAGAAAATAGGAACACTTTGCACTGTTGAATTATAGTTATATAGACTTTACGGATTTACGAGCTGACATTTACGTTTGAATCTTCTACAGGTTGAAAAGTACGAAGAGATGAATCGGAAACTTCCAAGTCTTACATCTACCAATTCTTTCGACAATTCCATTAGGCATTGATTAAATTTTGCCTTTTTTCTTCCCACTATAACCGATATTATATTATTCTCAGTTATTATTCTATTGGCGAAAGCATATTGCAAGAGCTTTCATCCACAAATACATATAGATATTTATTTTCGATGAGAAAGGCTGAAATAAGCATTTGCGAAAATTCCATTGTCGAAAGAACAGTAGATGCTGTCACATAAATTCCGCATATATTAGTTGAGTCAGAAGAGGAAGAAGATGAACGAGCAGTAGAAGATGAAGAAGAAAATGATGCGTTAATTTGATTTCATCACAGCATAACGATAGATAAAAAGATGAAATAAAAATAAGGTTGATTTAATGATGAATAATCCCATCTACTAACCTCCACGACCAAATCCCATACCGTCCAGAGTGTCTCTGGCCAGACGGAGATCGAGAGAAAGTTCCGGATAACCGGCTTCCTCACATTCAAGGATGGCCTTCTCCAATTCAGGCCGGCTCTTGTTTTTGATTGCTGCCTTCAGTTGGGCACGAAGTGCGTCTGGTGTTTTCAGTCCTGATTAACGTAATTAGTAATAAGAAATGTCTTATAATAACGGAGTAGGATTTTCATTTCGGCTATTTTCTAATAAACATCGCCTTATAAAGCTTTCGAAATAAAAGGTTTCATTTAGTTTCTACATGGGTTGGGGTTGTTGTTTTTTTTGTTTTGTTTTTTTCACTTTATTTAATACATTACAGTAATGATTTAATAATGAATTCATGTAATATTTAATTAACCTTATGAATAGTGACCAACACACAAGGTAGGATGAGAAATAGAGTTTACTTGGAAAGTGTATATTTCCATAAAAATTAGATATCACTTTCCTAACAACCATATATAAGATATATCAGCAGAAATTGACACGTGAAGAAAGTTATAAAGAATTCATTAATACATAAGATATTGTAAAAAGCAAAACAATTAAGTTGAATAGTTTAGAGTATAGAAGGCTGTAATCTAACCTCCTTTGCCGCCTTCCAGTTTAAATAAGGCTTCTCTGGCATTATGGATGTCGGCGTCCAGACCAGGAAGGCCAGCAGATATGCTTTCTTGAATGGTTGCATCTAGGAGTTTTTTGTCCTTTGATTTGAACGCTGCCTTCAGTCGTTCACGAAGCCCTTCCAGGGAGAAACTTCCTGATAATCGAAAGTCGATTTCATTGTAAGTTTTAATCAGAATAATTAAGTAACTAGATATTTTCAATGATCCTTGAAATTTACTTATGTAAACTTCAAAGTAACTAATCAGCTAGTTATATATATTTTACTTTTTCATTTAATATTTTCATTATCTTTATTATTATTATCATTATAATTATTATTATCATTATCATTATTATTATTATTTTTATTAATAATGAATTTCTAGAGTAAATACTCTTTAGGAATTAGAAGGGTTTCGTTAGTATTTATATAAAATCATTATTACACGAAATCTATACTGTATATATCTGTAAATATATGACACCGTACGTTCGATTTAAATGACTGATTGTATGATTGGCTAACCTCCAAATCCGCCTCCCATTTTGTTGAGAGCTTCACGAGCGTCACGGAGATCGAACGCCAGTTCTGGATATTTTGCTTCTTCGGCAATGTCGATAAGTTGTTCTAGTTTCGCACGGTCGTTGTTCTTCACAGCTAAGCGCAGTTGCTCACGCAGTGTGTCAGGTGACATATCGTCCAGAGAGATATCTATATAAAATGATGACAGTCAGAATTTTCTTACCCCTTACTTTCACCACTAACATCACCAGCACGACCAACAATACAAAACATGCTCTTGACTAAAATGAACTTTTTCACCACGTAACAATAATCATTATTTAAGATGCTTTCTTTTCGAATAGCTATAAGAAGTTTTCAATAGAAATCAAATGTCAAACTGTTTATTTTCTATTAAACGTGTTAAACTCAGTAAATTTCTTTCTCGGAAATAATCATCTGACGAGGAGAATATTTCATCTATCAAGCATTATGACACTTATCACTCAGACAATTATCATTAGCATCAAACATTTGATGTATTTCCAAACATTCTAAAACATTTAGGTAAGAAATATTTGATCCTTCTTTTAATTATGTTTTTTATATTTTATCTATTGAAAATAAAGAAAATTACACTTTGACAATGAATCAATTATTTCAATGATTAATATGAAAGAAAATCATTCGCACCTGCATCTCCATGTTTTTTACGGAACAGACTGAACTTAGGCATTTTCATTTGGAATCGAGGGAACGACAGAGATCCTGTTAACCAAAATTTAGACTTTTTAAAAAACGCACTGATAAAAATTATATATACGATAACTTGATTTCTAAATTATTGCATTCATTTCAATTTTTCATTAATATTACTTCAACACGGAACTGTTGTTGTAAACTTCAAAGAATAATTATTCACAAAATTTAATTAAACCTATGTAGTTTTTTCATACATCTTATTATTTTATTCCTATAAGTTTACTAATAAACGATCTTTAGCAAATTATCGATGATTAGTATCTATGATAAACAATGATGTCATTTTAGGAATGAACTTGATGAGAGAATATTTCGAAAATAACATATTTCAAAATCACCGATAGTCGGAGAAAAAGAAAAAAATTATATAACGGTAAAACATCAATTTAGGCATGAAAATGACGGAATAAATAATAAACAGGCTAGGAACAGACCTCGGCCACTTTCTTCTAGAGATTCCAGATGAAGTCTGGCCTCTTGAATATCGGGCATAAGTTCCACGTGTCCAGAACCGACACATTCGGCTATTACTTTCTCCAGAAGGTCTGGGTCGTTTTTCTTCATGGCATTGTCTAGTTTCAGGCGCAGTTTGTCAACACTCAGTTTTCCTGACAAGCAAAACGTACCAATGATAACAATATTAACTCTATTCCCCACCATCAAACAGGCGGCCGCAACGAGACACAGTAAAATTGAGCAGAGTGCAAACTTCGATGCTCTTAGTAATTGACAATGATCAACTGAAACTTCTAAACGAAAATATGACTCTCTTTTATGATTATTCGAAATAAGATCGACTTCTGATAAAATAGAAAATAGGAACACTTTGCACTGTTGAATTATAGTTATATAGACTTTACGGATTTACGAGCTGACATTTACGTTTGAATCTTCTACAGGTTGAAAAGTACGAAGAGATGAATCGGAAACTTCCAAGTCTTACATCTACCAATTCTTTCGACAATTCCATTAGGCATTGATTAAATTTTGCCTTTTTTCTTCCCACTATAACCGATATTATATTATTCTCAGTTATTATTCTATTGGCGAAAGCATATTGCAAGAGCTTTCATCCACAAATACATATAGATATTTATTTTCGATGAGAAAGGCTGAAATAAGCATTTGCGAAAATTCCATTGTCGAAAGAACAGTAGATGCTGTCACATAAATTCCGCATATATTAGTTGAGTCAGAAGAGGAAGAAGATGAACGAGCAGTAGAAGATGAAGAAGAAAATGATGCGTTAATTTGATTTCATCACAGCATAACGATAGATAAAAAGATGAAATAAAAATAAGGTTGATTTAATGATGAATAATCCCATCTACTAACCTCCACGACCAAATCCCATACCGTCCAGAGTGTCTCTGGCCAGACGGAGATCGAGAGAAAGTTCCGGATAACCGGCTTCCTCACATTCAAGGATGGCCTTCTCCAATTCAGGCCGGCTCTTGTTTTTGATTGCTGCCTTCAGTTGGGCACGAAGTGCGTCTGGTGTTTTCAGTCCTGATTAACGTAATTAGTAATGAGAAATGTCTTATAATAACGGAGTAGGATTTTCATTTCGGCTATTTTCTAATAAACATCGCCTTATAAAGCTTTCGAAATAAAAGGTTTCATTTAGTTTCTACATGGGTTGGGGTTGTTGTTTTTTTTGTTTTGTTTTTTTCACTTTATTTAATACATTACAGTAATGATTTAATAATGAATTCATGTAATATTTAATTAACCTTATGAATAGTGACCAACACACAAGGTAGCATGAGAAATAGAGTTTACTTGGAAAGTGTATATTTCCATAAAAATTAGATATCACTTTCCTAACAACCATATATAAGATATATCAGCAGAAATTGACACGTGAAGAAAGTTATAAAGAATTCATTAATACATAAGATATTGTAAAAAGCAAAACAATTAAGTTGAATAGTTTAGAGTATAGAAGGCTGTAATCTAACCTCCTTTGCCGCCTTCCAGTTTAAATAAGGCTTCTCTGGCATTATGGATGTCGGCGTCCAGACCAGGAAGGCCAGCAGATATGCTTTCTTGAATGGTTGCATCTAGGAGTTTTTTGTCCTTTGATTTGAACGCTGCCTTCAGTCGTTCACGAAGCCCTTCCAGGGAGAAACTTCCTGATAATCGAAAGTCGATTTCATTGTAAGTTTTAATCAGAATAATTAAGTAACTAGATATTTTCAATGATCCTTGAATTTTACTTATGTAAACTTCAAAGTAACTAATCAGCTAATTATATATATTTTACTTTTTCATTTAATATTTTCATTATCTTTATTATCATTATCATTATAATTATTATTATCATTATCATTATTATTATTATTTTTATTAATAATGAATTTCTAGAGTAAATACTCTTTAGGAATTAGAAGGGTTTCGTTAGTATTTATATAAAATCATTATTACACGAAATCTATACTGTATATATCTGTAAATATATGACACCGTACGTTCGATTTAAATGACTGATTGTATGATTGGCTAACCTCCAAATCCGCCTCCCATTTTGTTGAGAGCTTCACGAGCGTCACGGAGATCGAACGCCAGTTCTGGATATTTTGCTTCTTCGGCAATGTCGATAAGTTGTTCTAGTTTCGCACGGTCGTTGTTCTTCACAGCTAAGCGCAGTTGCTCACGCAGTGTGTCAGGTGACATATCGTCCAGAGAGATATCTATATAAAATGATGACAGTCAGAATTTTCTTACCCCTTACTTTCACCACTAACATCACCAGCACGACCAACAATACAAAACATGCTCTTGACTAAAATGAACTTTTTCACCACGTAACAATAATCATTATTTAAGATGCTTTCTTTTCGAATAGCTATAAGAAGTTTTCAATAGAAATCAAATGTCAAACTGTTTATTTTCTATTAAACGTGTTAAACTCAGTAAATTTCTTTCTCGGAAATAATCATCTGACGAGGAGAATATTTCATCTATCAAGCATTATGACACTTATCACTCAGACAATTATCATTAGCATCAAACATTTGATGTATTTCCAAACATTCTAAAACATTTAGGTAAGAAATATTTGATCCTTCTTTTAATTATGTTTTTTATATTTTATCTATTGAAAATAAAGAAAATTACACTTTGACAATGAATCAATTATTTCAATGATTAATATGAAAGAAAATCATTCGCACCTGCATCTCCATGTTTTTTACGGAACAGACTGAACTTAGGCATTTTCATTTGGAATCGAGGGAACGACAGAGATCCTGTTAACCAAAATTTAGACTTTTTAAAAAACGCACTGATAAAAATTATATATACGATAACTTGATTTCTAAATTATTGCATTCATTTCAATTTTTCATTAATATTACTTCAACACGGAACTGTTGTTGTAAACTTCAAAGAATAATTATTCACAAAATTTAATTAAACCTATGTAGTTTTTTCATACATCTTATTATTTTATTCCTATAAGTTTACTAATAAACGATCTTTAGCAAATTATCGATGATTAGTATCTATGATAAACAATGATGTCATTTTAGGAATGAACTTGATGAGAGAATATTTCGAAAATAACATATTTCAAAATCACCGATAGTCGGAGAAAAAGAAAAAAATTATATAACGGTAAAACATCAATTTAGGCATGAAAATGACGGAATAAATAATAAACAGGCTAGGAACAGACCTCGGCCACTTTCTTCTAGAGATTCCAGATGAAGTCTGGCCTCTTGAATATCGGGCATAAGTTCCACGTGTCCAGAACCGACACATTCGGCTATTACTTTCTCCAGAAGGTCTGGGTCGTTTTTCTTCATGGCATTGTCTAGTTTCAGGCGCAGTTTGTCAACACTCAGTTTTCCTGACAAGCAAAACGTACCAATGATAACAATATTAACTCTATTCCCCACCATCAAACAGGCGGCCGCAACGAGACACAGTAAAATTGAGCAGAGTGCAAACTTCGATGCTCTTAGTAATTGACAATGATCAACTGAAACTTCTAAACGAAAATATGACTCTCTTTTATGATTATTCGAAATAAGATCGACTACTGATAAAATAGAAAATAGGAACACTTTGCACTGTTGAATTATAGTTATATAGACTTTACGGATTTACGAGCTGACATTTACGTTTGAATCTTCTACAGGTTGAAAAGTACGAAGAGATGAATCGGAAACTTCCAAGTCTTACATCTACCAATTCTTTCGACAATTCCATTAGGCATTGATTAAATTTTGCCTTTTTTCTTCCCACTATAACCGATATTATATTATTCTCAGTTATTATTCTATTGGCGAAAGCATATTGCAAGAGCTTTCATCCACAAATACATATAGATATTTATTTTCGATGAGAAAGGCTGAAATAAGCATTTGCGAAAATTCCATTGTCGAAAGAACAGTAGATGCTGTCACATAAATTCCGCATATATTAGTTGAGTCAGAAGAGGAAGAAGATGAACGAGCAGTAGAAGATGAAGAAGAAAATGATGCGTTAATTTGATTTCATCACAGCATAACGATAGATAAAAAGATGAAATAAAAATAAGGTTGATTTAATGATGAATAATCCCATCTACTAACCTCCACGACCAAATCCCATACCGTCCAGAGTGTCTCTGGCCAGACGGAGATCGAGAGAAAGTTCCGGATAACCGGCTTCCTCACATTCAAGGATGGCCTTCTCCAATTCAGGCCGGCTCTTGTTTTTGATTGCTGCCTTCAGTTGGGCACGAAGTGCGTCTGGTGTTTTCAGTCCTGATTAACGTAATTAGTAATAAGAAATGTCTTATAATAACGGAGTAGCATTTTCATTTCGGCTATTTTCTAATAAACATCGCCTTATAAAGCTTTCGAAATAAAAGGTTTCATTTAGTTTCTACATGGGTTGGGGTTGTTTTTTTTTTTGTTTTGTTTTTTTCACTTTATTTAATACATTACAGTAATGATTTAATAATGAATTCATGTAATATTTAATTAACCTTATGAATAGTGACCAACACACAAGGTAGCATGTGAAATAGAGTTTACTTGGAAAGTGTATATTTCCATAAAAATTAGATATCACTTTCCTAACAACCATATATAAGATATATCAGCAGAAATTGACACGTGAAGAAAGTTATAAAGAATTCATTAATACATAAGATATTGTAAAAAGCAAAACAATTAAGTTGAATAGTTTAGAGTATAGAAGGCTGTAATCTAACCTCCTTTGCCGCCTTCCAGTTTAAATAAGGCTTCTCTGGCATTATGGATGTCGGCGTCCAGACCAGGAAGGCCAGCAGATATGCTTTCTTGAATGGTTGCATCTAGGAGTTTTTTGTCCTTTGATTTGAACGCTGCCTTCAGTCGTTCACGAAGCCCTTCCAGGGAGAAACTTCCTGATAATCGAAAGTCGATTTCATTGTAAGTTTTAATCAGAATAATTAAGTAACTAGATATTTTCAATGATCCTTGAAATTTACTTATGTAAACTTCAAAGTAACTAATCAGCTAGTTATATATATTTTACTTTTTCATTTAATATTATCATTATCTTTATTATCATTATCATTGTAATTATTATTATCATTATCATTATTATTATTATTTTTATTAATAATGAATTTCTAGAGTAAATACTCTTTAGGAATTAGAAGGGTTTCGTTAGTATTTATATAAAATCATTATTACACGAAATCTATACTGTATATATCTGTAAATATATGACACCGTACGTTCGATTTAAATGACTGATTGTATGATTGGCTAACCTCCAAATCCGCCTCCCATTTTGTTGAGAGCTTCACGAGCGTCACGGAGATCGAACGCCAGTTCTGGATATTTCGCTTCTTCGGCAATGTCGATAAGTTGTTCTAGTTTCGCACGGTCGTTGTTCTTCACAGCTAAGCGCAGTTGCTCACGCAGTGTGTCAGGTGACATATCGTCCAGAGAGATATCTATATAAAATGATGACAGTCAGAATTTTCTTACCCCTTACTTTCACCACTAACATCACCAGCACGACCAACAATACAAAACATGCTCTTGACTAAAATGAACTTTTTCACCACGTAACAATAATCATTATTTAAGATGCTTTCTTTTCGAATAGCTATAAGAAGTTTTCAATAGAAATCAAATGTCAAACTGTTTATTTTCTATTAAACGTGTTAAACTCAGTAAATTTCTTTCTCGGAAATAATCATCTGACAAGGAGAATATTTCATCTATCAAGCATTATGACACTTATCACTCAGACAATTATCATTAGCATCAAACATTTGATGTATTTCCAAACATTCTAAAACATTTAGGTAAGAAATATTCGATCCTCCTTTTAATTATGATTTTTATATTTTATCTATTGAAAATAAAGAAAATTACACTTTGACAATGAATCAATTATTTCAATGATTAATATGAAAGAAAATCATTCGCACCTGCATCTCCATGTTTTTTACGGAACAGACTGAACTTAGGCATTTTCATTTGGAATCGAGGGAACGACAGAGATCCTGTTAACCAAAATTTAGACTTTTTAAAAAACGCACTGATAAAAATTATATATACGATAACTTGATTTCTAAATTATTGCATTCATTTCAATTTTTCATTAATATTACTTCAACACGGAACTGTTGTTGTAAACTTCAAAGAATAATTATTCACAAAATTTAATTAAACCTATGTAGTTTTTTCATACATCTTATTATTTTATTCCTATAAGTTTACTAATAAACGATCTTTAGCAAATTATCGATGATTAGTATCTATGATAAACAATGATGTCATTTTAGGAATGAACTTGATGAGAGAATATTTCGAAAATAACATATTTCAAAATCACCGATAGTCGGAGAAAAAGAAAAAAATTATATAACGGTAAAACATCAATTTAGGCATGAAAATGACGGAATAAATAATAAACAGGCTAGGAACAGACCTCGGCCACTTTCTTCTAGAGATTCCAGATGAAGTCTGGCCTCTTGAATATCGGGCATAAGTTCCACGTGTCCAGAACCGACACATTCGGCTATTACTTTCTCCAGAAGGTCTGGGTCGTTTTTCTTCATGGCATTGTCTAGTTTCAGGCGCAGTTTGTCAACACTCAGTTTTCCTGACAAGCAAAACGTACCAATGATAACAATATTAACTCTATTCCCCACCATCAAACAGGCGGCCGCAACGAGACACAGTAAAATTGAGCAGAGTGCAAACTTCGATGCTCTTAGTAATTGACAATGATCAACTGAAACTTCTAAACGGAAATATGACTCTCTTTTATGATTATTCGAAATAAGATCGACTTCTGATAAAATAGAAAATAGGAACACTTTGCACTGTTGAATTATAGTTATATAGACTTTACGGATTTACGAGCTGACATTTACGTTTGAATCTTCTACAGGTTGAAAAGTACGAAGAGATGAATCGGAAACTTCCAAGTCTTACATCTACCAATTCTTTCGACAATTCCATTAGGCATTGATTAAATTTTGCCTTTTTTCTTCCCACTATAACCGATATTATATTATTCTCAGTTATTATTCTATTGGCGAAAGCATATTGCAAGAGCTTTCATCCACAAATACATATAGATATTTATTTTCGATGAGAAAGGCTGAAATAAGCATTTGCGAAAATTCCATTGTCGAAAGAACAGTAGATGCTGTCACATAAATTCCGCATATATTAGTTGAGTCAGAAGAGGAAGAAGATGAACGAGCAGTAGAAGATGAAGAAGAAAATGATGCGTTAATTTGATTTCATCACAGCATAACGATAGATAAAAAGATGAAATAAAAATAAGGTTGATTTAATGATGAATAATCCCATCTACTAACCTCCACGACCAAATCCCATACCGTCCAGAGTGTCTCTGGCCAGACGGAGATCGAGAGAAAGTTCCGGATAACCGGCTTCCTCACATTCAAGGATGGCCTTCTCCAATTCAGGCCGGCTCTTGTTTTTGATTGCTGCCTTCAGTTGGGCACGAAGTGCGTCTGGTGTTTTCAGTCCTGATTAACGTAATTAGTAATAAGAAATGTCTTATAATAACGGAGTAGCATTTTCATTTCGGCTATTTTCTAATAAACATCGCCTTATAAAGCTTTCGAAATAAAAGGTTTCATTTAGTTTCTACATGGGTTGGGGTTGTTGTTTTTTTTGTTTTGTTTTTTTCACTTTATTTAATACATTACAGTAATGATTTAATAATGAATTCATGTAATATTTAATTAACCTTATGAATAGTGACCAACACACAAGGTAGCATGAGAAATAGAGTTTACTTGGAAAGTGTATATTTCCATAAAAATTAGATATCACTTTCCTAACAACCATATATAAGATATATCAGCAGAAATTGACACGTGAAGAAAGTTATAAAGAATTCATTAATACATAAGATATTGTAAAAAGCAAAACAATTAAGTTGAATAGTTTAGAGTATAGAAGGCTGTAATCTAACCTCCTTTGCCGCCTTCCAGTTTAAATAAGGCTTCTCTGGCATTATGGATGTCGGCGTCCAGACCAGGAAGGCCAGCAGATATGCTTTCTTGAATGGTTGCATCTAGGAGTTTTTTGTCCTTTGATTTGAACGCTGCCTTCAGTCGTTCACGAAGCCCTTCCAGGGAGAAACTTCCTGATAATCGAAAGTCGATTTCATTGTAAGTTTTAATCAGAATAATTAAGTAACTAGATATTTTCAATGATCCTTGAAATTTACTTATGTAAACTTCAAAGTAACTAATCAGCTAGTTATATATATTTTACTTTTTCATTTAATATTTTCATTATCTTTATTATCATTATCATTATAATTATTATTATCATTATCATTATTATTATTATTTTTATTAATAATGAATTTCTAGAGTAAATACTCTTTAGGAATTAGAAGGGTTTCGTTAGTATTTATATAAAATCATTATTACACGAAATCTATACTGTATATATCTGTAAATATATGACACCGTACGTTCGATTTAAATGACTGATTGTATGATTGGCTAACCTCCAAATCCGCCTCCCATTTTGTTGAGAGCTTCACGAGCGTCACGGAGATCGAACGCCAGTTCTGGATATTTCGCTTCTTCGGCAATGTCGATAAGTTGTTCTAGTTTCGCACGGTCGTTGTTCTTCACAGCTAAGCGCAGTTGCTCACGCAGTGTGTCAGGTGACATATCGTCCAGAGAGATATCTATATAAAATGATGACAGTCAGAATTTTCTTACCCCTTACTTTCACCACTAACATCACCAGCACGACCAACAATACAAAACATGCTCTTGACTAAAATGAACTTTTTCACCACGTAACAATAATCATTATTTAAGATGCTTTCTTTTCGAATAGCTATAAGAAGTTTTCAATAGAAATCAAATGTCAAACTGTTTATTTTCTATTAAACGTGTTAAACTCAGTAAATTTCTTTCTCGGAAATAATCATCTGACGAGGAGAATATTTCATCTATCAAGCATTATGACACTTATCACTCAGACAATTATCATTAGCATCAAACATTTGATGTATTTCCAAACATTCTAAAACATTTAGGTAAGAAATATTTGATCCTTCTTTTAATTATGTTTTTTATATTTTATCTATTGAAAATAAAGAAAATTACACTTTGACAATGAATCAATTATTTCAATGATTAATATGAAAGAAAATCATTCGCACCTGCATCTCCATGTTTTTTACGGAACAGACTGAACTTAGGCATTTTCATTTGGAATCGAGGGAACGACAGAGATCCTGTTAACCAAAATTTAGACTTTTTAAAAAACGCACTGATAAAAATTATATATACGATAACTTGATTTCTAAATTATTGCATTCATTTCAATTTTTCATTAATATTACTTCAACACGGAACTGTTGTTGTAAACTTCAAAGAATAATTATTCACAAAATTTAATTAAACCTATGTAGTTTTTTCATACATCTTATTATTTTATTCCTATAAGTTTACTAATAAACGATCTTTAGCAAATTATCGATGATTAGTATCTATGATAAACAATGATGTCATTTTAGGAATGAACTTGATGAGAGAATATTTCGAAAATAACATATTTCAAAATCACCGATAGTCGGAGAAAAAGAAAAAAATTATATAACGGTAAAACATCAATTTAGGCATGAAAATGACGGAATAAATAATAAACAGGCTAGGAACAGACCTCGGCCACTTTCTTCTAGAGATTCCAGATGAAGTCTGGCCTCTTGAATATCGGGCATAAGTTCCACGTGTCCAGAACCGACACATTCGGCTATTACTTTCTCCAGAAGGTCTGGGTCGTTTTTCTTCATGGCATTGTCTAGTTTCAGGCGCAGTTTGTCAACACTCAGTTTTCCTGACAAGCAAAACGTACCAATGATAACAATATTAACTCTATTCCCCACCATCAAACAGGCGGCCGCAACGAGACACAGTAAAATTGAGCAGAGTGCAAACTTCGATGCTCTTAGTAATTGACAATGATCAACTGAAACTTCTAAACGAAAATATGACTCTCTTTTATGATTATTCGAAATAAGATCGACTACTGATAAAATAGAAAATAGGAACACTTTGCACTGTTGAATTATAGTTATATAGACTTTACGGATTTACGAGCTGACATTTACGTTTGAATCTTCTACAGGTTGAAAAGTACGAAGAGATGAATCGGAAACTTCCAAATCATAAGTCTTACATCTACCAATTCTTTCGACAATTCCATTAGGCATTGATTAAATTTTGCCTTTTTTCTTCCCACTATAACCGATATTATATTATTCTCAGTTATTATTCTATTGGCGAAAGCATATTGCAAGAGCTTTCATCCACAAATACATATAGATATTTATTTTCGATGAGAAAGGCTGAAATAAGCATTTGCGAAAATTCCATTGTCGAAAGAACAGTAGATGCTGTCACATAAATTCCGCATATATTAGTTGAGTCAGAAGAGGAAGAAGATGAACGAGCAGTAGAAGATGAAGAAGAAAATGATGCGTTAATTTGATTTCATCACAGCATAACGATAGATAAAAAGATGAAATAAAAATAAGGTTGATTTAATGATGAATAATCCCATCTACTAACCTCCACGACCAAATCCCATACCGTCCAGAGTGTCTCTGGCCAGACGGAGATCGAGAGAAAGTTCCGGATAACCGGCTTCCTCACATTCAAGGATGGCCTTCTCCAATTCAGGCCGGCTCTTGTTTTTGATTGCTGCCTTCAGTTGGGCACGAAGTGCGTCTGGTGTTTTCAGTCCTGATTAACGTAATTAGTAATAAGAAATGTCTTATAATAACGGAGTAGCATTTTCATTTCGGCTATTTTCTAATAAACATCGCCTTATAAAGCTTTCGAAATAAAAGGTTTCGTTTAGTTTCTACATGGGTTGGGGTTGTTTTTGTTTTTTTTGTTTTGTTTTTTTCACTTTATTTAATACATTACAGTAATGATTTAATAATGAATTCATGTAATATTTAATTAACCTTATGAATAGTGACCAACACACAAGGTAGCATGAGAAGTAGAGTTTACTTGGAAAGTGTATATTTCCATAAAAATTAGATATCACTTTCCTAACAACCATATATAAGATATATCAGCAGAAATTGACACGTGAAGAAAGTTATAAAGAATTCATTAATACATAAGATATTGTAAAAAGCAAAACAATTAAGTTGAATAGTTTAGAGTATAGAAGGTTGTAATCTAACCTCCTTTGCCGCCTTCCAGTTTAAATAAGGCTTCTCTGGCATTATGGATGTCGGCGTCCAGACCAGGAAGGCCAGCAGATATGCTTTCTTGAATGGTTGCATCTAGGAGTTTTTTGTCCTTTGATTTGAACGCTGCCTTCAGTCGTTCACGAAGCCCTTCCAGGGAGAAACTTCCTGATAATCGAAAGTCGATTTCATTGTAAGTTTTAATCAGAATAATTAAGTAACTAGATATTTTCAATGATCCTTGAAATTTACTTATGTAAACTTCAAAGTAACTAATCAGCTAGTTATATATATTTTACTTTTTCATTTAATATTTTCATTATCTTTATTATCATTATCATTATAATTATTATTATCATTATCATTATTATTATTATTTTTATTAATAATGAATTTCTAGAGTAAATACTCTTTAGGAATTAGAAGGGTTTCGTTAGTATTTATATAAAATCATTATTACACGAAATCTATACTGTATATATCTGTAAATATATGACACCGTACGTTCGATTTAAATGACTGATTGTATGATTGGCTAACCTCCAAATCCGCCTCCCATTTTGTTGAGAGCTTCACGAGCGTCACGGAGATCGAACGCCAGTTCTGGATATTTCGCTTCTTCGGCAATGTCGATAAGTTGTTCTAGTTTCGCACGGTCGTTGTTCTTCACAGCTAAGCGCAGTTGCTCACGCAGTGTGTCAGGTGACATATCGTCCAGAGAGATATCTATATAAAATGATGACAGTCAGAATTTTCTTACCTATTTCTTTGACAGCGTCGGTGACCACAAAAAAACTACATATTCTCTAGATTTTAATTTATTTCTAGTCCTTAGACTATTAACTTAATATATTTTTGTTTTTTTGTTTTTTTACATGTTGTAAATAATAAGGAAAGTATCTTTTTTGAAAAGTCTTAAAATTAGTCCATTTCTTTCTATCAAATAGTTTCACATGTGGATTATTTGATGATATGACACGGTTTTTCGATAATCATTTATTTCTATTATATAAACCTTATTAGTACGATTACATTGATATGAGAAATAGTTGACTTCCATACTGCCAACTTACGTATGAAAAGAAGAATGAAAGAATTTTCAATCATTGTAAATGAGAAATATCAAATGAAATTATTCGCACCTGTATCTCCATGCTTTTTACGGAACAAACTGAACTTAGGCATTTTCATATGGAATCGAGGAAACGAGAAAGATCCTGATAACCAAAATAAATAATATGTTTACAGAAACTAACAAAGCAAAAGTAATCAAAGACCTAAATATTACATTAGATAAAATTTCCAGCATAATTTTTCCATTCACCTTCAACTGGCCAATCTTATACATACTCCATGCAGTATATTTTTAAATCACTTTACAAATATTTGTTTAGATTTGATCAAGACATTTATCTATATATTAGTGACTGAATACACGATTAACACATCATATAAATTCTTTAGAGTTACATTTTAAATGACCCAGATTAATATTGTTTGTTTGCACCTTATTTCCTGTGTATCATTACTGTTGAATTAGAATGTTTTGCCAGCATAATTTCACATCAGATCTCAAGAGGTTTTACATTATTAGTCAATAAAGAATAGTGAAATAATTCGTTAAGAATAGTTCAATTATGTACACCATTAATCTGAGAATATCTAGCTTATAGGAAATTTATCCGAAATTACTGAAAGCACTTTCAACAAACCTCTATCACTGTCTTCCAGAGATTCCAGATGAAGTCTGGCCTCTTGGATATCGGGCATAAGTTCCACGTGTCCAGAACCGACACATTCGGCTATCACTTTCTCCAGAAGGTCCGGATCATTTTTCTTGATGGCGTTGTCTAATTTCAGCCGAAGTTTGTCAACGCTTAATTTTCCTGACAATCAAAATGTACTTGTGATAACAAGATGAACCCTTTTGCTGTCATCAGACAGCTAACAGTAAAGACAGTGTGACAAAGATAGTGTAGAATGCAAACCAGACATCCATAAACGATTGATGGTCAACGGAAAATGACGAATTTCAATTAAATAGAATTTTCAATTTAGGATTTTAGCCCAGTAATCGTACGACACTAAATCAAGTGTTCATGTGAGAAAAATATCTCATAAACCAAAAAAAGAGTTCGATGAATCATTGAAAAATCGAAGGATCCATTTTCTTTCATGAATCTATATGTAAAAATCATAAATTTCTTTAAGAATCCAATCGTGAGAGAAAGTATAATTCCAATCGTCTGATTTGCAAAACTTGTGAAAAATTTAAATGAACATCGTCGGATTCAATCGATCAAGAAATCACGTTGGATAGCGGAAAATATGAAGCATAACCAAGTTCGATAAAAACAAAAATCAACAAGTTTATAAATTTTGTAGAAAATCCACACGAAACGTTGGACAGTTAAATGTTATAAATATATCAAGAGATATGGAAATTGGTATAAAATGTCATATTTATAAAAGTTTCTTACGAATGTATAAAGGTTTATTTGAAAAATCCTTCAATGTCGTGCAAAAATTTAGCTTTATGTTTGTAGATTACGATGAAAAATATAAAGAAGTAATAGAAATTCAGATGATATTATCGCATCTACTAACCTCCACGACCAAATCCCATACCGTCCAGAGTGTCTCTGGCGAGACGGAGATCGAGAGAAAGTTCCGGATAACCGGCTTCCTCACATTCAAGGATGGCCTTCTCCAATTCAGGCCGGCTCTTGTTTTTGATTGCTGCCTTCAGTTGGGCACGAAGTGCATCTGGTGTTTTCAGTCCTGATTAACGTAATTAATAATCAGATACGTAATTATATTGACTTTAAACGCGTTAATAATCGTTAGTTATTTGGGTAATTATTTTTCTTTAGATTATATACATTTATCAAGACAAGTAGGTATAATTTAGAGAGCCATTTTAAAAATTAAAAAAGAATAAAATTTATGAGAAATTTCAACCATTCTGAGTGAATTTTCAATGTATTATTAATTATGATGTTAAATCATGTAAGAATGTGCAATGATCAAACGTTTTAGTAGATTAGTGTTGCGTGTATATAAATCTCTAATCTAACCTCCTTTGCCACCATCCAGTTGATCTAAGGTGATCCTGGCTTCTTGGATGTCGGCATCAAGGCCAGGAAGTCCGAGCGATATGCTTTGTTTAACAAATGCATCCAAAGCTTTTCGGTCTTTAGATTTAATGGCTGTCTTCAGTTGCGGACGCACAATTTCGGGCGTTATAGATCCTGGTAATTGAAAGTCGATTTTAGCGTGGATTTCAAATTTCAAAACAGCGTTAATGTTTTTGGAAATCTTAACATTCAATCAACGCAATATATGCTTACTGTTTAAAACCATCACTATTACATTTACGTGAATAACGTTAAAGATGGCTAAGATGATCTGAGAATTTCAAAGACATTCTTATGACACATATATCTTTTTATTCTATTCATGAAATCAGATAACTGAATTAATAACTGAACTATTAGGAAAACAGAGTTTAACAGCGTAAGTTTGAAAATAAAAACATATCTAGGCTTTTGCTAACCTCCAAATCCACCACCCATTTTTTGGAGAGCTTCCCGAGCATCACGAAGATCAAATGCCAGTTCTGGGTATTGGGCTTCTTCAGCTTCCAATATAAGCCTCTCAAGAGTTGGTCGGTCGTTTTTCTTCACAGCTAAACGTAGTTGCTCACGCAGTGTATCAGGCGACATGTCTTCCATTGAGATATCTATGAAGTATTTCATTCGATTAAATCGGAATATATTTCCTTCTTTGAAGACAACACAACATACATACATACATACATACATACATACATACATACATGCATACATACATACATTCCTCTCTATGTTCTTTTATGATTTTATAGGAATTTAAAACTATTTTCCTTTCTCAGAAAACGTATAAACCTTTCTTGAAGCTTTATTTATATTGTACATTGTTTTTATTTCTTCAATTAAATAGAATTAAACTTATGAAAAGGCATTTATAAACACACACAACCAACTTCAATCCTGTTAGCAACTGGAAATTAATAAACAATTTACAAATTGAATGTCGACTCATTTACAGAAGACGTGAGATATTAGTCATAGTCAAAAAATGTTTATCGCTCATGCCAATATTACATTCTCTTTCATCTAGTTATAATGAGCAAAATTAGTCTTTGAAAATCAAGCAAGAAAAATATTCAATCCTAAGGTATTGCATTGATTTAAAATGATACTATTTTCAATTGTATTTTTAATTATATATATATATATAAATATATATATATATATATATATATATATATATATATATATATATATATATATATATATATATGTTTAATAGATTATCGATGACGAGTACATGAGAAAGACATTGATTTAATTTTCAGAAATGAAATGATGACATTTCCGTCCAAAAATGTTCATATAACGGTAAAGGACAATTTACTCTTGAACATGATGATATAAGGAATAAGATGGGTATGAACAGACCTCGGCCACTTTCTTCTAGAGATTCCAGATGAAGTCTGGCCTCTTGAATATCGGGCATAAGTTCCACGTGTCCAGAACCGACACATTCGGCTATTACTTTCTCCAGAAGGTCTGGGTCGTTTTTCTTCATGGCATTGTCTAGTTTCAGGCGGAGTTTGTCAACACTCAATTTT
This sequence comes from Sepioteuthis lessoniana, assembly GCA_963585895.1. Classification (NCBI taxonomy): domain Eukaryota; kingdom Metazoa; phylum Mollusca; class Cephalopoda; order Myopsida; family Loliginidae; genus Sepioteuthis; species Sepioteuthis lessoniana. The sequence goes on from OY757907.1 coordinate 134,373,341, forward strand.
CCTGACAAGCAAAACATACCAATGATAACAATATTAACTCTATTCCCCACCATCAAACAGGCGGCAGCAACGAGTCACAGTAAATTGAGCAGAGTGCAAACTTGGATGCTCTTAGTAATTGACAATTCATATTATCAAATGAAACTTCTAAACGAAAATATGACTCTATTTTTTGATTATTCGAAATAAGATCGACTAATGATAAAATAGAAAAAAAGGCACACTTTGCACAGTTGAAATTTAATCGATTATCCGTTGTGTTTTCTTTACTTTCTAATCAGCTCTGAAGAGACAATAATAGATTTTCAACACTTATAATTATATCGACCTTACGGATTTACGAGCTGACATTTACGTTTTAATTTTCTACAGGTTGAAAAGTATGAAGAGAGGAATCGGAAATATGCAAATTATAAGTCTTACATCGACCAATTCTTTCGACAATTCCATTAGACATTGATTAAATTTTGCCTTTTTTCTTCCAACTATAACTGATATTATATTATTTTCAGTTATTATTCTATTGGCGAAAGCATATTGCAAGAGCTTTCATCCACAAATACATATAGATATTTATTTTCAATGAGAAAGGCTGAAATAAGCATTTGCGAAAATTCCATTGTCGAAAGAACAGTAGATGCTGTCACATAAATTCCGCATATATTAGTTGAGTCAGAAGAGGAAGAAGATGAACGAGCAGTAGAAGATGGAGAAGAAAATGATGCGTTAATTTGATTTTATCACAGCATAACGATAGATAAAAAGATAAAATAAAATAAGGTTGATTTAATGATGAATAATCCATCTACTAACCTCCACGACCAAATCCCATACCGTCCAGAGTGTCTCTGGCCAGACGGAGATCGAGAGAAAGTTCCGGATAACCGGCTTCCTCACATTCGAGGATAGCCTTCTCCAATTCAGGCCGGTTCTTGTTTTTGATTGCTGCCTTCAGTTGGGCACGAAGAGCGTCTGGTGTTTTCAGTCCTGATTAACGTAATTAGTAATAAGAAATATCTCATAATAACGCAGAAGGATTTTCATTTCGGCTATTTTCTAATAAATATCGTCTTACAAACCTTTCGAAATAAAAGATTTCATATAGTTTCTTGGTGTGTGTGTGTTTTTTTTTAACTTTTGAAATAAATTACAGTAATGATTTAATAATGAATTCATGTAATATTCAATTAAACTTTTGAATATTGACCAATACACAAGGTAGCGTGAGAAATAGAGTTTACTTGGAAAGTGTATATTTCCATAGAAATTAGCTATCATTATCATAAAAACCATATATAAGATATATCGGCTGAAATTAACACGTCCAGAAAGTTATAAGAGATCATTAATACATAAGATATTGTAAAAAGCAAAACAATTAAGTTGAATAGTTTAGAGTATAGAAGGCTGTAATCTAACCTCCTTTGCCGCCTTCCAGTTTAAATAAGGCTTCTCTGGCATCATGGATATCGGCGTCCAGACCAGGAAGGCCAGCAGATATGCTTTCTTGAATGGTTGCATCAAGTAGTTTTTTGTCCTTTGATTTGAACGCTGCCTTCAATCGTTCACGCAGCCCTTCCAGGGAGAAACTTCCTGATAATCGAAAGTCGATTTTATTGTAAGTTTAATCGGAATAATTAGATAACTAGATATTTTCAATAATCCTTGAAATTTACTTACGTAAACTTCAAAGTAACTAATCAGTTAGTTATATATATTTTACTTTTTCATTTATTTTATTATTAGTATTATAATTTTTTTTTCGTCATTATTATTATTATTATTATTATTATTATTATTAATGAATTTTTTAAGTAAATTCTCTTTAGGAATAAGAAGGTTTTCCTTAGTATTTATATAAAATCATAATTACACGAAATGTATACTGTATATATCTGTAAATATATAACACCGTATGTTCGATTTAAATGACTGATTGTATGATTGGCTAACCTCCAAATCCGCCTCCCATTTTGTTGAGAGCTTCACGGGCGTCACGGAGATCGAACGCCAGTTCTGGATATTTCGCTTCTTCGGCAATGTCGATAAGTTGTTCTAGTTTCGATCGGTCATTGTTCTTCACAGCTAAGCGCAGTTGTTCACGCAGTGTGTCAGGTGACATATCGTCCAGAGAGATATCTATATGAAATATGACAGTCAGAACTTTCTTACCTATTTCTTTGACAGCGTCGGTGACCACAAAAAAACTACATATTCTCTAGATTCTAATTTATTTCTAGTCCTTAGACTATTAACTTAATATATTTTTGTTTTTTTGTTTTTTTACATGTTGTAAATAATAAGGAAAGTTTCTTTTTTGAAAAGTCTTAAAATTAGTCCATTTCTTTCTATCAAATAGTTTCACATGTGGATTATTTGATGATATGACACGGTTTTTCGATAATCATTTATTTCTATTATATAAACCTTATTAGTACGATTACATTGATATGAGAAATAGTTGACTTCCATACTGCCAACTTACGTATGAAAAGAAGAATGAAAGAATTTTCAATCATTGTAAATGAGAAATATCAAATGAAATTATTCGCACCTGTATCTCCATGCTTTTTACGGAACAAACTGAACTTAGGCATTTTCATATGGAATCGAGGAAACGAGAAAGATCCTGATAACCAAAATAAATAATATGTTTACAGAAACTAACAAAGCAAAAGTAATCAAAGACCTAAATATTACATTAGATAGAATTTCCAGCATAATTTTTCCATTCACCTTCAACTGGCCAATCTTATACATACTCCATGCAGTATATTTTTAAATCACTTTACAAATATTTGTTTAGATTTGATCAAGACATTTATCTATATATTAGTGACTGAATACACGATTAACACATCATATAAATTCTTTAGAGTTACATTTTAAATAACCCAGATTAATATTGTTTGTTTGCACCTTATTTCCTGTGTATCATTTCTGTTGAATTAGAATGTTTTGCCAGCATAATTTCACATCAGATCTCAAGAGGTTTTACATTATTAGTCAATAAAGAATAGTGAAATAATTCGTTAAGAATAGTTCAATTATGTACACCATTAATCTGAGAATATCTAGCTTATAGGAAATTTATCCGAAATTACTGAAAGCACTTTCAACAAACCTCTATCACTGTCTTCCAGAGATTCCAGATGAAGTCTGGCCTCTTGGATATCGGGCATAAGTTCCACGTGTCCAGAACCGACACATTCGGCTATCACTTTCTCCAGAAGGTCCGGATCATTTTTCTTGATGGCGTTGTCTAATTTCAGCCGAAGTTTGTCAACGCTTAATTTTCCTGACAATCAAAATGTACTTGTGATAACAAGATGAACCCTTTTGCTGTCATCAGACAGCTAACAGTAAAGACAGTGTGACAAAGATAGTGTAGAATGCAAACCAGACATCCATAAACGATTGATGGTCAACGGAAAATGACGAATTTCAATTAAATAGAATTTTCAATTTAGGATTTTAGCCCAGTAATCGTACGACACTAAATCAAGTGTTCATGTGAGAAAAATATCTCATAAACCAAAAAAAGAGTTCGATGAATCATTGAAAAATCGAAGGATCCATTTTCTTTCATGAATCTATATGTAAAAATCATAAATTTCTTTAAGAATCCAATCGTGAGAGAAAGTATAATTCCAATCGTCTGATTTGCAAAACTTGTGAAAAATTTAAATGAACATCGTCGGATTCAATCGATCAAGAAATCACGTTGGATAGCGGAAAATATGAAGCATAACCAAGTTCGATAAAAACAAAAATCAACAAGTTTATAAATTTTGTAGAAAATCCACACGAAACGTTGGACAGTTAAATGTTATAAATATATCAAGAGATATGGAAATTGGTATAAAATGTCATATTTATAAAAGTTTCTTACGAATGTATAAAGGTTTATTTGAAAAATCCTTCAATGTCGTGCAAAAATTTAGCTTTATGTTTGTAGATTACGATGAAAAATATAAAGAAGTAATAGAAATTCAGATGATATTATCGCATCTACTAACCTCCACGACCAAATCCCATACCGTCCAGAGTGTCTCTGGCGAGACGGAGATCGAGAGAAAGTTCCGGATAACCGGCTTCCTCACATTCAAGGATGGCCTTCTCCAATTCAGGCCGGCTCTTGTTTTTGATTGCTGCCTTCAGTTGGGCACGAAGTGCATCTGGTGTTTTCAGTCCTGATTAACGTAATTAATAATCAGATACGTAATTATATTGACTTTAAACGCGTTAATAATCGTTAGTTATTTGGGTAATTATTTTTCTTTAGATTATATACATTTATCAAGACAAGTAGGTATAATTTAGAGAGCCATTTTAAAAATTAAAAAAGAATAAAATTTATGAGAAATTTCAACCATTCTGAGTGAATTTTCAATGTATTATTAATTATGATGTTAAATCATGTAAGAATGTGCAATGATCAAACGTTTTAGTAGATTAGTGTTGCGTGTATATAAATCTCTAATCTAACCTCCTTTGCCACCATCCAGTTGATCTAAGGTGATCCTGGCTTCTTGGATGTCGGCATCAAGGCCAGGAAGTCCGAGCGATATGCTTTGTTTAACAAATGCATCCAAAGCTTTTCGGTCTTTAGATTTAATGGCTGTCTTCAGTTGCGGACGCACAATTTCGGGCGTTATAGATCCTGGTAATTGAAAGTCGATTTTAGCGTGGATTTCAAATTTCAAAACAGCGTTAATGTTTTTGGAAATCTTAACATTCAATCAACGCAATATATGCTTACTGTTTAAAACCATCACTATTACATTTACGTGAATAACGTTAAAGATGGCTAAGATGATCTGAGAATTTCAAAGACATTCTTATGACACATATATCTTTTTATTCTATTCATGAAATCAGATAACTGAATTAATAACTGAACTATTAGGAAAACAGAGTTTAACAGCGTAAGTTTGAAAATAAAAACATATCTAGGCTTTTGCTAACCTCCAAATCCACCACCCATTTTTTGGAGAGCTTCCCGAGCATCACGAAGATCAAATGCCAGTTCTGGGTATTGGGCTTCTTCAGCTTCCAATATAAGCCTCTCAAGAGTTGGTCGGTCGTTTTTCTTCACAGCTAAACGTAGTTGCTCACGCAGTGTATCAGGCGACATGTCTTCCATTGAGATATCTATGAAGTATTTCATTCGATTAAATCGGAATATATTTCCTTCTTTGAAGACAACACAACATACATACATACATACATACATACATACATACATACATACATACATACATGCATACATACATACATTCCTCTCTATGTTCTTTTATGATTTTATAGGAATTTAAAACTATTTTCCTTTCTCAGAAAACGTATAAACCTTTCTTGAAGCTTTATTTATATTGTACATTGTTTTTATTTCTTCAATTAAATAGAATTAAACTTATGAAAAGGCATTTATAAACACACACAACCAACTTCAATCCTGTTAGCAACTGGAAATTAATAAAGAATTTACAAATTGAATGTCGACTCATTTACAGAAGACGTGAGATATTAGTCATAGTCAAAAAATGTTTATCGCTCATGCCAATATTACATTCTCTTTCATCTAGTTATAATGAGCAAAATTAGTCTTTGAAAATCAAGTATTTCAATGAGTAATATCAAATAATTCGCACCTGCATCTCCATGTTTTTTACGGAACAGACTGAACTTAGGCATTTTCATTTGGAATCGAGGGAACGACAGAGATCCTGTTAACCAAAATTAAAACTTCTCATAAAGCACACAGATGAAATTGATTTTCAGCAAGAAAAATATTCAATCCTAAGGTATTGCATTGATTTAAAATGTTACTATTTTCAATTGTATTTTTAATTATATGTATATATATATATGTTTAATAGATTATCGATGACGAGTACATGAGAAAGACATTGATTTAATTTTCAGAAATGAAATGATGACATTTCCGTCCAAAAATGTTCATATAACGGTAAAGGACAATTTACTCTTGAACATGATGATATAAGGAATAAGATGGGTATGAACAGACCTCGGCCACTTTCTTCTAGAGATTCCAGATGAAGTCTGGCCTCTTGAATATCGGGCATAAGTTCCACGTGTCCAGAACCGACACATTCGGCTATTACTTTCTCCAGAAGGTCTGGGTCGTTTTTCTTCATGGCATTGTCTAGTTTCAGGCGGAGTTTGTCAACACTCAATTTTCCTGACAAGCAAAACATACCAATGATAACAATATTAACTCTATTCCCCACCATCAAACAGGCGGCAGCAACGAGTCACAGTAAAATTGAGCAGAGTGCAAACTTGGATGCTCTTAGTAATTGACAATTCATATTATCAAATGAAACTTCTAAACGAAAATATGACTCTATTTTTTGATTATTCGAAATAAGATCGACTAATGATAAAATAGAAAAAAAGGCACACTTTGCACAGTTGAAATTTAATCGATTATCCGTTGTGTTTTCTTTACTTTCTAATCAGCTCTGAAGAGACAATAATAGATTTTCAACACTTATAATTATATCGACCTTACGGATTTACGAGCTGACATTTACGTTTTAATTTTCTACAGGTTGAAAAGTATGAAGAGAGGAATCGGAAATATGCAAATTATAAGTCTTACATCGACCAATTCTTTCGACAATTCCATTAGACATTGATTAAATTTTGCCTTTTTTCTTCCAACTATAACTGATATTATATTATTCTCAGTTATTATTCTATTGGCGAAAGCATATTGCAAGAGCTTTCATCCACAAATACATATAGATATTTATTTTCAATGAGAAAGGCTGAAATAAGCATTTGCGAAAATTCCATTGTCGAAAGAACAGTAGATGCTGTCACATAAATTCCGCATATATTAGTTGAGTCAGAAGAGGAAGAAGATGAACGAGCAGTAGAAGATGGAGAAGAAAATGATGCGTTAATTTGATTTTATCACAGCATAACGATAGATAAAAAGATAAAATAAAAATAAGGTTGATTTAATGATGAATAATCCCATCTACTAACCTCCACGACCAAATCCCATACCGTCCAGAGTGTCTCTGGCCAGACGGAGATCGAGAGAAAGTTCCGGATAACCGGCTTCCTCACATTCGAGGATAGCCTTCTCCAATTCAGGCCGGTTCTTGTTTTTGATTGCTGCCTTCAGTTGGGCACGAAGAGCGTCTGGTGTTTTCAGTCCTGATTAACGTAATTAGTAATAAGAAATATCTCATAATAACGCAGAAGGATTTTCATTTCGGCTATTTTCTAATAAATATCGTCTTACAAACCTTTCGAAATAAAAGATTTCATATAGTTTCTTGGTGTGTGTGTGTTTTTTTTTTAACTTTTGAAATAAATTACAGTAATGATTTAATAATGAATTCATGTAATATTCAATTAAACTTTTGAATATTGACCAATACACAAGGTAGCGTGAGAAATAGAGTTTACTTGGAAAGTGTATATTTCCATAGAAATTAGCTATCATTATCATAAAAACCATATATAAGATATATCGGCTGAAATTAACACGTCCAGAAAGTTATAAAGAGATCATTAATACATAAGATATTGTAAAAAGCAAAACAATTAAGTTGAATAGTTTAGAGTATAGAAGGCTGTAATCTAACCTCCTTTGCCGCCTTCCAGTTTAAATAAGGCTTCTCTGGCATCATGGATATCGGCGTCCAGACCAGGAAGGCCAGCAGATATGCTTTCTTGAATGGTTGCATCAAGTAGTTTTTTGTCCTTTGATTTGAACGCTGCCTTCAATCGTTCACGCAGCCCTTCCAGGGAGAAACTTCCTGATAATCGAAAGTCGATTTTATTGTAAGTTTAATCGGAATAATTAGATAACTAGATATTTTCAATAATCCTTGAAATTTACTTACGTAAACTTCAAAGTAACTAATCAGTTAGTTATATATATTTTACTTTTTCATTTATTTTATTATTAGTATTATAATTTTTTTTTCGTCATTATTATTATTATTATTATTATTATTATTATTAATGAATTTTTTAAGTAAATTCTCTTTAGGAATAAGAAGGTTTTCCTTAGTATTTATATAAAATCATAATTACACGAAATGTATACTGTATATATCTGTAAATATATAACACCGTATGTTCGATTTAAATGACTGATTGTATGATTGGCTAACCTCCAAATCCGCCTCCCATTTTGTTGAGAGCTTCACGAGCGTCACGGAGATCGAACGCCAGTTCTGGATATTTCGCTTCTTCGGCAATGTCGATAAGTTGTTCTAGTTTCGATCGGTCATTGTTCTTCACAGCTAAGCGCAGTTGTTCACGCAGTGTGTCAGGTGACATATCGTCCAGAGAGATATCTATATGAAATATGACAGTCAGAACTTTCTTACCTATTTCTTTGACAGCGTCGGTGACCACAAAAAAACTACATATTCTCTAGATTCTAATTTATTTCTAGTCCTTAGACTATTAACTTAATATATTTTTGTTTTTGTTTTTTTGTTTTTTTACATGTTGTAAATAATAAGGAAAGTTTCTTTTTTGAAAAGTCTTATTATTAGTCCATTTCTTTCTATCAAATAGTTTCACATGTGGATTATTTGATGATATGACACGGTTTTTCGATAATCATTTATTTCTATTATATAAACCTTATTAGTACGATTACATTGATATGAGAAATAGTTGACTTCCATACTGCCAACTTACGTATGAAAAGAAGAATGAAAGAATTTTCAATCATTGTAAATGAGAAATATCAAATGAAATTATTCGCACCTGTATCTCCATGCTTTTTACGGAACAAACTGAACTTAGGCATTTTCATATGGAATCGAGGAAACGAGAAAGATCCTGATAACCAAAATAAATAATATGTTTACAGAAACTAACAAAGCAAAAGTAATCAAAGACCTAAATATTACATTAGATAGAATTTCCAGCATAATTTTTCCATTCACCTTCAACTGGCCAATCTTATACATACTCCATGCAGTATATTTTTAAATCACTTTACAAATATTTGTTTAGATTTGATCAAGACATTTATCTATATATTAGTGACTGAATACACGATTAACACATCATATAAATTCTTTAGAGTTACATTTTAAATAACCCAGATTAATATTGTTTGTTTGCACCTTATTTTCTGTGTATCATTACTGTTGAATTAGAATGTTTTGCCAGCATAATTTCACATCAGTCTCAAGAGGTTTTACATTATTAGTCAATAAAGAATAGTGAAATAATTCGTTAAGAATAGTTCAATTATGTACACCATTAATCTGAGAATATCTAGCTTATAGGAAATTTATCCGAAATTACTGAAAGCACTTTCAACAAACCTCTATCACTGTCTTCCAGGGATTCCAGATGAAGTCTGGCCTCTTGGATATCGGGCATAAGTTCCACGTGTCCAGAACCGACACATTCGGCTATCACTTTCTCCAGAAGGTCCGGATCATTTTTCTTGATGGCGTTGTCTAATTTCAGCCGAAGTTTGTCAACGCTTAATTTTCCTGACAATCAAAATGTACTTGTGATAACAAGATGAACCCTTTTGCTGTCATCAGACAGCTAACAGTAAAGACAGTGTGACAAAGATAGTGTAGAATGCAAACCAGACATCCATAAACGATTGATGGTCAACGGAAAATGACGAATTTCAATTAAATAGAATTTTCAATTTAGGATTTTAGCCCAGTAATCGTACGACACTAAATCAAGTGTTCATGTGAGAAAAATATCTCATAAACCAAAAAAAGAGTTCGATGAATCATTGAAAAATCGAAGGATCCATTTTCTTTCATGAATCTATATGTAAAAATCATAAATTTCTTTAAGAATCCAATCGTGAGAGAAAGTATAATTCCAATCGTCTGATTTGCAAAACTTGTGAAAAATTTAAATGAACATCGTCGGATTCAATCGATCAAGAAATCACGTTGGATAGCGGAAAATATGAAGCATAACCAAGTTCGATAAAAACAAAAATCAACAAGTTTATAAATTTTGTAGAAAATCCACACGAAACGTTGGACAGTTAAATGTTATAAATATATCAAGAGATATGGAAATTGGTATAAAATGTCATATTTATAAAAGTTTCTTACGAATGTATAAAGGTTTATTTGAAAAATCCTTCAATGTCGTGCAAAAATTTAGCTTTATGTTTGTAGATTACGATGAAAAATATAAAGAAGTAATAGAAATTCAGATGATATTATCGCATCTACTAACCTCCACGACCAAATCCCATACCGTCCAGAGTGTCTCTGGCGAGACGGAGATCGAGAGAAAGTTCCGGATAACCGGCTTCCTCACATTCAAGGATGGCCTTCTCCAATTCAGGCCGGCTCTTGTTTTTGATTGCTGCCTTCAGTTGGGCACGAAGTGCATCTGGTGTTTTCAGTCCTGATTAACGTAATTAATAATCAGATACGTAATTATATTGACTTTAAACGCGTTAATAATCGTTAGTTATTTGGGTAATTATTTTTCTTTAGATTATATACATTTATCAAGACAAGTATGTATAATTTAGAGAGCCATTTTAAAAATTAAAAAAGAATAAAATTTATGAGAAATTTCAACTATTCTGAGTGAATTTTCAATGTATTATTAATTATGATGTTAAATCATGTAAGAATGTGCAAAGATCAAACGTTTTAGTAGATTAGTGTTGCGTGTATATAAATCTCTAATCTAACCTCCTTTGCCACCATCCAGTTGATCTAAGGTGATCCTGGCTTCTTGGATGTCGGCATCAAGGCCAGGAAGTCCGAGCGATATGCTTTGTTTAACAAATGCATCCAAAGCTTTTCGGTCTTTAGATTTAATGGCTGTCTTCAGTTGCGGACGCACAATTTCGGGCGTTATAGATCCTGGTAATTGAAAGCCGATTTTAGCGTGGATTTCAAATTTCAAAACAGCGTTAATGTTTTTGGAAATCTTAACATTCAATCAACGCAATATATGCTTACTGTTTAAAACCATCACTATTACATTTACGTGAATAACGTTAAAGATGGCTAAGATGATCTGAGAATTTCAAAGACATTCTTATGACACATATATCTTTTTATTCTATTCATGAAATCAGATAACTGAATTAATAACTGAACTATTAGGAAAACAGAGTTTAACAGCGTAAGTTTGAAAATAAAAACATATCTAGGCTTTTGCTAACCTCCAAATCCACCACCCATTTTTTGGAGAGCTTCCCGAGCATCACGAAGATCAAATGCCAGTTCTGGGTATTGGGCTTCTTCAGCTTCCAATATAAGCCTCTCAAGAGTTGGTCGGTCGTTTTTCTTCACAGCTAAACGTAGTTGCTCACGCAGTGTATCAGGCGACATGTCTTCCATTGAGATATCTATGAAGTATTTCATTCGATTAAATCGGAATATATTTCCTTCTTTGAAGACAACACAACATACATACATACATACATACATACATACATACATACATGCATACATACATACATTCCTCTCTATGTTCTTTTATGATTTTATAGGAATTTAAAACTATTTTCCTTTCTCAGAAAACGTATAAACCTTTCTTGAAGCTTTATTTATATTGTACATTGTTTTTATGTCTTCAATTAAATAGAATTAATCTCATGAAAAGGCATTTATAAACACACACAACCAACTTCAATCCTGTTAGCAACTGGAAATTAATAAACAATTTACAAATTGAATGTCGAATCATTTACAGAAGACGTGAGATATTAGTCATAGTCAAATAATGTTTATCGCTCATGCCAATATTACATTCTCTTTCATCTAGTTATAATGAGCAAAATTAGTCTTTGAAAATCAAGTATTTCAATGAGTAATATCAAATAATTCGCACCTGCATCTCCATGTTTTTTACGGAACAGACTGAACTTAGGCATTTTCATTTGGAATCGAGGGAACGACAGAGATCCTGTTAACCAAAATTAAAACTTCTCATAAAGCACACAGATGAAATTGATTTTCAGCAAGAAAAATATTCAATCCTAAGGTATTGCATTGATTTAAAATGATACTATTTTCAATTGTATTTTTAATTATATATATATATATAAATATATATATATATATATATATATATATATATATATATATATATATATATATATATATATATATATATGTTTAATAGATTATCGATGACGAGTACATGAGAAAGACATTGATTTAATTTTCAGAAATGAAATGATGACATTTCCGTCCAAAAATGTTCATATAACGGTAAAGGACAATTTACTCTTGAACATGATGATATAAGGAATAAGATGGGTATGAACAGACCTCGGCCACTTTCTTCTAGAGATTCCAGATGAAGTCTGGCCTCTTGAATATCGGGCATAAGTTCCACGTGTCCAGAACCGACACATTCGGCTATTACTTTCTCCAGAAGGTCTGGGTCGTTTTTCTTCATGGCATTGTCTAGTTTCAGGCGGAGTTTGTCAACACTCAATTTTCCTGACAAGCAAAACATACCAATGATAACAATATTAACTCTATTCCCCACCATCAAACAGGCGGCAGCAACGAGTCACAGTAAAATTGAGCAGAGTGCAAACTTGGATGCTCTTAGTAATTGACAATTCATATTATCAAATGAAACTTCTAAACGAAAATATGACTCTATTTTTTGATTATTCGAAATAAGATCGACTAATGATAAAATAGAAAAAAAGGCACACTTTGCACAGTTGAAATTTAATCGATTATCCGTTGTGTTTTCTTTACTTTCTAATCAGCTCTGAAGAGACAATAATAGATTTTCAACACTTATAATTATATCGACCTTACGGATTTACGAGCTGACATTTACGTTTTAATTTTCTACAGGTTGAAAAGTATGAAGAGAGGAATCGGAAATATGCAAATTATAAGTCTTACATCGACCAATTCTTTCGACAATTCCATTAGACATTGATTAAATTTTGCCTTTTTTCTTCCAACTATAACTGATATTATATTATTTTCAGTTATTATTCTATTGGCGAAAGCATATTGCAAGAGCTTTCATCCACAAATACATATAGATATTTATTTTCAATGAGAAAGGCTGAAATAAGCATTTGCGAAAATTCCATTGTCGAAAGAACAGTAGATGCTGTCACATAAATTCCGCATATATTAGTTGAGTCAGAAGAGGAAGAAGATGAACGAGCAGTAGAAGATGGAGAAGAAAATGATGCGTTAATTTGATTTTATCACAGCATAACGATAGATAAAAAGATAAAATAAAAATAAGGTTGATTTAATGATGAATAATCCCATCTACTAACCTCCACGACCAAATCCCATACCGTCCAGAGTGTCTCTGGCCAGACGGAGATCGAGAGAAAGTTCCGGATAACCGGCTTCCTCACATTCGAGGATAGCCTTCTCCAATTCAGGCCGGTTCTTGTTTTTGATTGCTGCCTTCAGTTGGGCACGAAGAGCGTCTGGTGTTTTCAGTCCTGATTAACGTAATTAGTAATAAGAAATATCTCATAATAACGCAGAAGGATTTTCATTTCGGCTATTTTCTAATAAATATCGTCTTACAAACCTTTCGAAATAAAAGATTTCATATAGTTTCTTGGTGTGTGTGTGTTTTTTTTTTAACTTTTGAAATAAATTACAGTAATGATTTAATAATGAATTCATGTAATATTCAATTAAACTTTTGAATATTGACCAATACACAAGGTAGCGTGAGAAATAGAGTTTACTTGGAAAGTGTATATTTCCATAGAAATTAGCTATCATTATCATAAAAACCATATATAAGATATATCGGCTGAAATTAACACGTCCAGAAAGTTATAAAGAGATCATTAATACATAAGATATTGTAAAAAGCAAAACAATTAAGTTGAATAGTTTAGAGTATAGAAGGCTGTAATCTAACCTCCTTTGCCGCCTTCCAGTTTAAATAAGGCTTCTCTGGCATCATGGATATCGGCGTCCAGACCAGGAAGGCCAGCAGATATGCTTTCTTGAATGGTTGCATCAAGTAGTTTTTTGTCCTTTGATTTGAACGCTGCCTTCAATCGTTCACGCAGCCCTTCCAGGGAGAAACTTCCTGATAATCGAAAGTCGATTTTATTGTAAGTTTAATCGGAATAATTAGATAACTAGATATTTTCAATAATCCTTGAAATTTACTTACGTAAACTTCAAAGTAACTAATCAGTTAGTTATATATATTTTACTTTTTCATTTATTTTATTATTAGTATTATAATTTTTTTTTCGTCATTATTATTATTATTATTATTATTATTATTAATGAATTTTTTAAGTAAATTCTCTTTAGGAATAAGAAGGTTTTCCTTAGTATTTATATAAAATCATAATTACACGAAATGTATACTGTATATATCTGTAAATATATAACACCGTATGTTCGATTTAAATGACTGATTGTATGATTGGCTAACCTCCAAATCCGCCTCCCATTTTGTTGAGAGCTTCACGGGCGTCACGGAGATCGAACGCCAGTTCTGGATATTTCGCTTCTTCGGCAATGTCGATAAGTTGTTCTAGTTTCGATCGGTCATTGTTCTTCACAGCTAAGCGCAGTTGTTCACGCAGTGTGTCAGGTGACATATCGTCCAGAGAGATATCTATATGAAATATGACAGTCAGAACTTTCTTACCTATTTCTTTGACAGCGTCGGTGACCACAAAAAAACTACATATTCTCTAGATTCTAATTTATTTCTAGTCCTTAGACTATTAACTTAATATATTTTTGTTTTTTTGTTTTTTTACATGTTGTAAATAATAAGGAAAGTTTCTTTTTTGAAAAGTCTTAAAATTAGTCCATTTCTTTCTATCAAATAGTTTCACATGTGGATTATTTGATGATATGACACGGTTTTTCGATAATCATTTATTTCTATTATATAAACCTTATTAGTACGATTACATTGATATGAGAAATAGTTGACTTCCATACTGCCAACTTACGTATGAAAAGAAGAATGAAAGAATTTTCAATCATTGTAAATGAGAAATATCAAATGAAATTATTCGCACCTGTATCTCCATGCTTTTTACGGAACAAACTGAACTTAGGCATTTTCATATGGAATCGAGGAAACGAGAAAGATCCTGATAACCAAAATAAATAATATGTTTACAGAAACTAACAAAGCAAAAGTAATCAAAGACCTAAATATTACATTAGATAGAATTTCCAGCATAATTTTTCCATTCACCTTCAACTGGCCAATCTTATACATACTCCATGCAGTATATTTTTAAATCACTTTACAAATATTTGTTTAGATTTGATCAAGACATTTATCTATATATTAGTGACTGAATACACGATTAACACATCATATAAATTCTTTAGAGTTACATTTTAAATAACCCAGATTAATATTGTTTGTTTGCACCTTATTTCCTGTGTATCATTTCTGTTGAATTAGAATGTTTTGCCAGCATAATTTCACATCAGATCTCAAGAGGTTTTACATTATTAGTCAATAAAGAATAGTGAAATAATTCGTTAAGAATAGTTCAATTATGTACACCATTAATCTGAGAATATCTAGCTTATAGGAAATTTATCCGAAATTACTGAAAGCACTTTCAACAAACCTCTATCACTGTCTTCCAGAGATTCCAGATGAAGTCTGGCCTCTTGGATATCGGGCATAAGTTCCACGTGTCCAGAACCGACACATTCGGCTATCACTTTCTCCAGAAGGTCCGGATCATTTTTCTTGATGGCGTTGTCTAATTTCAGCCGAAGTTTGTCAACGCTTAATTTTCCTGACAATCAAAATGTACTTGTGATAACAAGATGAACCCTTTTGCTGTCATCAGACAGCTAACAGTAAAGACAGTGTGACAAAGATAGTGTAGAATGCAAACCAGACATCCATAAACGATTGATGGTCAACGGAAAATGACGAATTTCAATTAAATAGAATTTTCAATTTAGGATTTTAGCCCAGTAATCGTACGACACTAAATCAAGTGTTCATGTGAGAAAAATATCTCATAAACCAAAAAAAGAGTTCGATGAATCATTGAAAAATCGAAGGATCCATTTTCTTTCATGAATCTATATGTAAAAATCATAAATTTCTTTAAGAATCCAATCGTGAGAGAAAGTATAATTCCAATCGTCTGATTTGCAAAACTTGTGAAAAATTTAAATGAACATCGTCGGATTCAATCGATCAAGAAATCACGTTGGATAGCGGAAAATATGAAGCATAACCAAGTTCGATAAAAACAAAAATCAACAAGTTTATAAATTTTGTAGAAAATCCACACGAAACGTTGGACAGTTAAATGTTATAAATATATCAAGAGATATGGAAATTGGTATAAAATGTCATATTTATAAAAGTTTCTTACGAATGTATAAAGGTTTATTTGAAAAATCCTTCAATGTCGTGCAAAAATTTAGCTTTATGTTTGTAGATTACGATGAAAAATATAAAGAAGTAATAGAAATTCAGATGATATTATCGCATCTACTAACCTCCACGACCAAATCCCATACCGTCCAGAGTGTCTCTGGCTAGACGGAGATCGAGAGAAAGTTCCGGATAACCGGCTTCCTCACATTCAAGGATGGCCTTCTCCAATTCAGGCCGGCTCTTGTTTTTGATTGCTGCCTTCAGTTGGGCACGAAGTGCATCTGGTGTTTTCAGTCCTGATTAACGTAATTAATAATCAGATACGTAATTATATTGACTTTAAACGCGTTAATAATCGTTAGTTATTTGGGTAATTATTTTTCTTTAGATTATATACATTTATCAAGACAAGTAGGTATAATTTAGAGAGCCATTTTAAAAATTAAAAAAGAATAAAATTTATGAGAAATTTCAACCATTCTGAGTGAATTTTCAATGTATTATTAATTATGATGTTAAATCATGTAAGAATGTGCAATGATCAAACGTTTTAGTAGATTAGTGTTGCGTGTATATAAATCTCTAATCTAACCTCCTTTGCCACCATCCAGTTGATCTAAGGTGATCCTGGCTTCTTGGATGTCGGCATCAAGGCCAGGAAGTCCGAGCGATATGCTTTGTTTAACAAATGCATCCAAAGCTTTTCGGTCTTTAGATTTAATGGCTGTCTTCAGTTGCGGACGCACAATTTCGGGCGTTATAGATCCTGGTAATTGAAAGTCGATTTTAGCGTGGATTTCAAATTTCAAAACAGCGTTAATGTTTTTGGAAATCTTAACATTCAATCAACGCAATATATGCTTACTGTTTAAAACCATCACTATTACATTTACGTGAATAACGTTAAAGATGGCTAAGATGATCTGAGAATTTCAAAGACATTCTTATGACACATATATCTTTTTATTCTATTCATGAAATCAGATAACTGAATTAATAACTGAACTATTAGGAAAACAGAGTTTAACAGCGTAAGTTTGAAAATAAAAACATATCTAGGCTTTTGCTAACCTCCAAATCCACCACCCATTTTTTGGAGAGCTTCCCGAGCATCACGAAGATCAAATGCCAGTTCTGGGTATTGGGCTTCTTCAGCTTCCAATATAAGCCTCTCAAGAGTTGGTCGGTCGTTTTTCTTCACAGCTAAACGTAGTTGCTCACGCAGTGTATCAGGCGACATGTCTTCCATTGAGATATCTATGAAGTATTTCATTCGATTAAATCGGAATATATTTCCTTCTTTGAAGACAACACAACATACATACATACATACATACATACATACATGCATACATACATACATTCCTCTCTATGTTCTTTTATGATTTTATAGGAATTTAAAACTATTTTCCTTTCTCAGAAAACGTATAAACCTTTCTTGAAGCTTTATTTATATTGTACATTGTTTTTATTTCTTCAATTAAATAGAATTAAACTTATGAAAAGGCATTTATAAATACACACAACCAACTTCAATCCTGTTAGCAACTGGAAATTAATAAAGAATTTACAAATTGAATGTCGAATCATTTACAGAAGACGTGAGATATTAGTCATAGTCAAATAATGTTTATCGCTCATGCCAATATTACATTCTCTTTCATCTAGTTATAATGAGCAAAATTAGTCTTTGAAAATCAAGTATTTCAATGAGTAATATCAAATAATTCGCACCTGCATCTCCATGTTTTTTACGGAACAGACTGAACTTAGGCATTTTCATTTGGAATCGAGGGAACGACAGAGATCCTGTTAACCAAAATTAAAACTTCTCATAAAGCACACAGATGAAATTGATTTTCAGCAAGAAAAATATTCAATCCTAAGGTATTGCATTGATTTAAAATGTTACTATTTTCAATTGTATTTTTAATTATATGTATATATATATATGTTTAATAGATTATCGATGACGAGTACATGAGAAAGACATTGATTTAATTTTCAGAAATGAAATGATGACATTTCCGTCCAAAAATGTTCATATAACGGTAAAGGACAATTTACTCTTGAACATGATGATATAAGGAATAAGATGGGTATGAACAGACCTCGGCCACTTTCTTCTAGAGATTCCAGATGAAGTCTGGCCTCTTGAATATCGGGCATAAGTTCCACGTGTCCAGAACCGACACATTCGGCTATTACTTTCTCCAGAAGGTCTGGGTCGTTTTTCTTCATGGCATTGTCTAGTTTCAGGCGGAGTTTGTCAACACTCAATTTTCCTGACAAGCAAAACATACCAATGATAACAATATTAACTCTATTCCCCACCATCAAACAGGCGGCAGCAACGAGTCACAGTAAAATTGAGCAGAGTGCAAACTTGGATGCTCTTAGTAATTGACAATTCATATTATCAAATGAAACTTCTAAACGAAAATATGACTCTATTTTTTGATTATTCGAAATAAGATCGACTAATGATAAAATAGAAAAAAAGGCACACTTTGCACAGTTGAAATTTAATCGATTATCCGTTGTGTTTTCTTTACTTTCTAATCAGCTCTGAAGAGACAATAATAGATTTTCAACACTTATAATTATATCGACCTTACGGATTTACGAGCTGACATTTACGTTTTAATTTTCTACAGGTTGAAAAGTATGAAGAGAGGAATCGGAAATATGCAAATTATAAGTCTTACATCGACCAATTCTTTCGACAATTCCATTAGACATTGATTAAATTTTGCCTTTTTTCTTCCAACTATAACTGATATTATATTATTTTCAGTTATTATTCTATTGGCGAAAGCATATTGCAAGAGCTTTCATCCACAAATACATATAGATATTTATTTTCAATGAGAAAGGCTGAAATAAGCATTTGCGAAAATTCCATTGTCGAAAGAACAGTAGATGCTGTCACATAAATTCCGCATATATTAGTTGAGTCAGAAGAGGAAGAAGATGAACGAGCAGTAGAAGATGGAGAAGAAAATGATGCGTTAATTTGATTTTATCACAGCATAACGATAGATAAAAAGATAAAATAAAAATAAGGTTGATTTAATGATGAATAATCCCATCTACTAACCTCCACGACCAAATCCCATACCGTCCAGAGTGTCTCTGGCCAGACGGAGATCGAGAGAAAGTTCCGGATAACCGGCTTCCTCACATTCGAGGATAGCCTTCTCCAATTCAGGCCGGTTCTTGTTTTTGATTGCTGCCTTCAGTTGGGCACGAAGAGCGTCTGGTGTTTTCAGTCCTGATTAACGTAATTAGTAATAAGAAATATCTCATAATAACGCAGAAGGATTTTCATTTCGGCTATTTTCTAATAAATATCGTCTTACAAACCTTTCGAAATAAAAGATTTCATATAGTTTCTTGGTGTGTGTGTGTTTTTTTTTTAACTTTTGAAATAAATTACAGTAATGATTTAATAATGAATTCATGTAATATTCAATTAAACTTTTGAATATTGACCAATACACAAGGTAGCGTGAGAAATAGAGTTTACTTGGAAAGTGTATATTTCCATAGAAATTAGCTATCATTATCATAAAAACCATATATAAGATATATCGGCTGAAATTAACACGTCCAGAAAGTTATAAAGAGATCATTAATACATAAGATATTGTAAAAAGCAAAACAATTAAGTTGAATAGTTTAGAGTATAGAAGGCTGTAATCTAACCTCCTTTGCCGCCTTCCAGTTTAAATAAGGCTTCTCTGGCATCATGGATATCGGCGTCCAGACCAGGAAGGCCAGCAGATATGCTTTCTTGAATGGTTGCATCAAGTAGTTTTTTGTCCTTTGATTTGAACGCTGCCTTCAATCGTTCACGCAGCCCTTCCAGGGAGAAACTTCCTGATAATCGAAAGTCGATTTTATTGTAAGTTTAATCGGAATAATTAGATAACTAGATATTTTCAATAATCCTTGAAATTTACTTACGTAAACTTCAAAGTAACTAATCAGTTAGTTATATATATTTTACTTTTTCATTTATTTTATTATTAGTATTATAATTTTTTTTTCGTCATTATTATTATTATTATTATTATTATTATTATTATTATTAATGAATTTTTTAAGTAAATTCTCTTTAGGAATAAGAAGGTTTTCCTTAGTATTTATATAAAATCATAATTACACGAAATGTATACTGTATATATCTGTAAATATATAACACCGTATGTTCGATTTAAATGACTGATTGTATGATTGGCTAACCTCCAAATCCGCCTCCCATTTTGTTGAGAGCTTCACGAGCGTCACGGAGATCGAACGCCAGTTCTGGATATTTCGCTTCTTCGGCAATGTCGATAAGTTGTTCTAGTTTCGATCGGTCATTGTTCTTCACAGCTAAGCGCAGTTGTTCACGCAGTGTGTCAGGTGACATATCGTCCAGAGAGATATCTATATGAAATATGACAGTCAGAACTTTCTTACCTATTTCTTTGACAGCGTCGGTGACCACAAAAAAACTACATATTCTCTAGATTCTAATTTATTTCTAGTCCTTAGACTATTAACTTAATATATTTTTGTTTTTGTTTTTTTGTTTTTTTACATGTTGTAAATAATAAGGAAAGTTTCTTTTTTGAAAAGTCTTATTATTAGTCCATTTCTTTCTATCAAATAGTTTCACATGTGGATTATTTGATGATATGACACGGTTTTTCGATAATCATTTATTTCTATTATATAAACCTTATTAGTACGATTACATTGATATGAGAAATAGTTGACTTCCATACTGCCAACTTACGTATGAAAAGAAGAATGAAAGAATTTTCAATCATTGTAAATGAGAAATATCAAATGAAATTATTCGCACCTGTATCTCCATGCTTTTTACGGAACAAACTGAACTTAGGCATTTTCATATGGAATCGAGGAAACGAGAAAGATCCTGATAACCAAAATAAATAATATGTTTACAGAAACTAACAAAGCAAAAGTAATCAAAGACCTAAATATTACATTAGATAGAATTTCCAGCATAATTTTTCCATTCACCTTCAACTGGCCAATCTTATACATACTCCATGCAGTATATTTTTAAATCACTTTACAAATATTTGTTTAGATTTGATCAAGACATTTATCTATATATTAGTGACTGAATACACGATTAACACATCATATAAATTCTTTAGAGTTACATTTTAAATAACCCAGATTAATATTGTTTGTTTGCACCTTATTTCCTGTGTATCATTTCTGTTGAATTAGAATGTTTTGCCAGCATAATTTCACATCAGATCTCAAGAGGTTTTACATTATTAGTCAATAAAGAATAGTGAAATAATTCGTTAAGAATAGTTCAATTATGTACACCATTAATCTGAGAATATCTAGCTTATAGGAAATTTATCCGAAATTACTGAAAGCACTTTCAACAAACCTCTATCACTGTCTTCCAGAGATTCCAGATGAAGTCTGGCCTCTTGGATATCGGGCATAAGTTCCACGTGTCCAGAACCGACACATTCGGCTATCACTTTCTCCAGAAGGTCCGGATCATTTTTCTTGATGGCGTTGTCTAATTTCAGCCGAAGTTTGTCAACGCTTAATTTTCCTGACAATCAAAATGTACTTGTGATAACAAGATGAACCCTTTTGCTGTCATCAGACAGCTAACAGTAAAGACAGTGTGACAAAGATAGTGTAGAATGCAAACCAGACATCCATAAACGATTGATGGTCAACGGAAAATGACGAATTTCAATTAAATAGAATTTTCAATTTAGGATTTTAGCCCAGTAATCGTACGACACTAAATCAAGTGTTCATGTGAGAAAAATATCTCATAAACCAAAAAAAGAGTTCGATGAATCATTGAAAAATCGAAGGATCCATTTTCTTTCATGAATCTATATGTAAAAATCATAAATTTCTTTAAGAATCCAATCGTGAGAGAAAGTATAATTCCAATCGTCTGATTTGCAAAACTTGTGAAAAATTTAAATGAACATCGTCGGATTCAATCGATCAAGAAATCACGTTGGATAGCGGAAAATATGAAGCATAACCAAGTTCGATAAAAACAAAAATCAACAAGTTTATAAATTTTGTAGAAAATCCACACGAAACGTTGGACAGTTAAATGTTATAAATATATCAAGAGATATGGAAATTGGTATAAAATGTCATATTTATAAAAGTTTCTTACGAATGTATAAAGGTTTATTTGAAAAATCCTTCAATGTCGTGCAAAAATTTAGCTTTATGTTTGTAGATTACGATGAAAAATATAAAGAAGTAATAGAAATTCAGATGATATTATCGCATCTACTAACCTCCACGACCAAATCCCATACCGTCCAGAGTGTCTCTGGCTAGACGGAGATCGAGAGAAAGTTCCGGATAACCGGCTTCCTCACATTCAAGGATGGCCTTCTCCAATTCAGGCCGGCTCTTGTTTTTGATTGCTGCCTTCAGTTGGGCACGAAGTGCATCTGGTGTTTTCAGTCCTGATTAACGTAATTAATAATCAGATACGTAATTATATTGACTTTAAACGCGTTAATAATCGTTAGTTATTTGGGTAATTATTTTTCTTTAGATTATATACATTTATCAAGACAAGTATGTATAATTTAGAGAGCCATTTTAAAAATTAAAAAAGAATAAAATTTATGAGAAATTTCAACCATTCTGAGTGAATTTTCAATGTATTATTAATTATGATGTTAAATCATGTAAGAATGTGCAAAGATCAAACGTTTTAGTAGATTAGTGTTGCGTGTATATAAATCTCTAATCTAACCTCCTTTGCCACCATCCAGTTGATCTAAGGTGATCCTGGCTTCTTGGATGTCGGCATCAAGGCCAGGAAGTCCGAGCGATATGCTTTGTTTAACAAATGCATCCAAAGCTTTTCGGTCTTTAGATTTAATGGCTGTCTTCAGTTGCGGACGCACAATTTCGGGCGTTATAGATCCTGGTAATTGAAAGTCGATTTTAGCGTGGATTTCAAATTTCAAAACAGCGTTAATGTTTTTGGAAATCTTAACATTCAATCAACGCAATATATGCTTACTGTTTAAAACCATCACTATTACATTTACGTGAATAACGTTAAAGATGGCTAAGATGATCTGAGAATTTCAAAGACATTCTTATGACACATATATCTTTTTATTCTATTCATGAAATCAGATAACTGAATTAATAACTGAACTATTAGGAAAACAGAGTTTAACAGCGTAAGTTTGAAAATAAAAACATATCTAGGCTTTTGCTAACCTCCAAATCCACCACCCATTTTTTGGAGAGCTTCCCGAGCATCACGAAGATCAAATGCCAGTTCTGGGTATTGGGCTTCTTCAGCTTCCAATATAAGCCTCTCAAGAGTTGGTCGGTCGTTTTTCTTCACAGCTAAACGTAGTTGCTCACGCAGTGTATCAGGCGACATGTCTTCCATTGAGATATCTATGAAGTATTTCATTCGATTAAATCGGAATATATTTCCTTCTTTGAAGACAACACAACATACATACATACATACATACATACATACATACATACATACATGCATACATACATACATTCCTCTCTATGTTCTTTTATGATTTTATAGGAATTTAAAACTATTTTCCTTTCTCAGAAAACGTATAAACCTTTCTTGAAGCTTTATTTATATTGTACATTGTTTTTATTTCTTCAATTAAATAGAATTAAACTTATGAAAAGGCATTTATAAACACACACAACCAACTTCAATCCTGTTAGCAACTGGAAATTAATAAACAATTTACAAATTGAATGTCGAATCATTTACAGAAGACGTGAGATATTAGTCATAGTCAAATAATGTTTATCGCTCATGCCAATATTACATTCTCTTTCATCTAGTTATAATGAGCAAAATTAGTCTTTGAAAATCAAGTATTTCAATGAGTAATATCAAATAATTCGCACCTGCATCTCCATGTTTTTTACGGAACAGACTGAACTTAGGCATTTTCATTTGGAATCGAGGGAACGACAGAGATCCTGTTAACCAAAATTAAAACTTCTCATAAAGCACACAGATGAAATTGATTTTCAGCAAGAAAAATATTCAATCCTACGGTATTGCATTGATTTAAAATGTTACTATTTTCAATTGTATTTTTAATTATATGTATATATATATATGTTTAATAGATTATCGATGACGAGTACATGAGAAAGACATTGATTTAATTTTCAGAAATGAAATGATGACATTTCCGTCCAAAAATGTTCATATAACGGTAAAGGACAATTTACTCTTGAACATGATGATATAAGGAATAAGATGGGTATGAACAGACCTCGGCCACTTTCTTCTAGAGATTCCAGATGAAGTCTGGCCTCTTGAATATCGGGCATAAGTTCCACGTGTCCAGAACCGACACATTCGGCTATTACTTTCTCCAGAAGGTCTGGGTCGTTTTTCTTCATGGCATTGTCTAGTTTCAGGCGGAGTTTGTCAACACTCAATTTTCCTGACAAGCAAAACATACCAATGATAACAATATTAACTCTATTCCCCACCATCAAACAGGCGGCAGCAACGAGTCACAGTAAAATTGAGCAGAGTGCAAACTTGGATGCTCTTAGTAATTGACAATTCATATTATCAAATGAAACTTCTAAACGAAAATATGACTCTATTTTTTGATTATTCGAAATAAGATCGACTAATGATAAAATA
This sequence comes from Sepioteuthis lessoniana, assembly GCA_963585895.1. Lineage (NCBI taxonomy): Eukaryota > Metazoa > Mollusca > Cephalopoda > Myopsida > Loliginidae > Sepioteuthis > Sepioteuthis lessoniana. The sequence continues at coordinate 134,398,410 of OY757907.1, forward strand.
GAAAAAAAGGCACACTTTGCACAGTTGAAATTTAATCGATTATCCGTTGTGTTTTCTTTACTTTCTAATCAGCTCTGAAGAGACAATAATAGATTTTCAACACTTATAATTATATCGACCTTACGGATTTACGAGCTGACATTTACGTTTTAATTTTCTACAGGTTGAAAAGTATGAAGAGAGGAATCGGAAATATGCAAATTATAAGTCTTACATCGACCAATTCTTTCGACAATTCCATTAGACATTGATTAAATTTTGCCTTTTTTCTTCCAACTATAACTGATATTATATTATTCTCAGTTATTATTCTATTGGCGAAAGCATATTGCAAGAGCTTTCATCCACAAATACATATAGATATTTATTTTCAATGAGAAAGGCTGAAATAAGCATTTGCGAAAATTCCATTGTCGAAAGAACAGTAGATGCTGTCACATAAATTCCGCATATATTAGTTGAGTCAGAAGAGGAAGAAGATGAACGAGCAGTAGAAGATGGAGAAGAAAATGATGCGTTAATTTGATTTTATCACAGCATAACGATAGATAAAAAGATAAAATAAAAATAAGGTTGATTTAATGATGAATAATCCCATCTACTAACCTCCACGACCAAATCCCATACCGTCCAGAGTGTCTCTGGCCAGACGGAGATCGAGAGAAAGTTCCGGATAACCGGCTTCCTCACATTCGAGGATAGCCTTCTCCAATTCAGGCCGGTTCTTGTTTTTGATTGCTGCCTTCAGTTGGGCACGAAGAGCGTCTGGTGTTTTCAGTCCTGATTAACGTAATTAGTAATAAGAAATATCTCATAATAACGCAGAAGGATTTTCATTTCGGCTATTTTCTAATAAATATCGTCTTACAAACCTTTCGAAATAAAAGATTTCATATAGTTTCTTGGTGTGTGTGTGTTTTTTTTTTAACTTTTGAAATAAATTACAGTAATGATTTAATAATGAATTCATGTAATATTCAATTAAACTTTTGAATATTGACCAATACACAAGGTAGCGTGAGAAATAGAGTTTACTTGGAAAGTGTATATTTCCATAGAAATTAGCTATCATTATCATAAAAACCATATATAAGATATATCGGCTGAAATTAACACGTCCAGAAAGTTATAAAGAGATCATTAATACATAAGATATTGTAAAAAGCAAAACAATTAAGTTGAATAGTTTAGAGTATAGAAGGCTGTAATCTAACCTCCTTTGCCGCCTTCCAGTTTAAATAAGGCTTCTCTGGCATCATGGATATCGGCGTCCAGACCAGGAAGGCCAGCAGATATGCTTTCTTGAATGGTTGCATCAAGTAGTTTTTTGTCCTTTGATTTGAACGCTGCCTTCAATCGTTCACGCAGCCCTTCCAGGGAGAAACTTCCTGATAATCGAAAGTCGATTTTATTGTAAGTTTAATCGGAATAATTAGATAACTAGATATTTTCAATAATCCTTGAAATTTACTTACGTAAACTTCAAAGTAACTAATCAGTTAGTTATATATATTTTACTTTTTCATTTATTTTATTATTAGTATTATAATTTTTTTTTCGTCATTATTATTATTATTATTATTATTATTATTATTATTATTAATGAATTTTTTAAGTAAATTCTCTTTAGGAATAAGAAGGTTTTCCTTAGTATTTATATAAAATCATAATTACACGAAATGTATACTGTATATATCTGTAAATATATAACACCGTATGTTCGATTTAAATGACTGATTGTATGATTGGCTAACCTCCAAATCCGCCTCCCATTTTGTTGAGAGCTTCACGAGCGTCACGGAGATCGAACGCCAGTTCTGGATATTTCGCTTCTTCGGCAATGTCGATAAGTTGTTCTAGTTTCGATCGGTCATTGTTCTTCACAGCTAAGCGCAGTTGTTCACGCAGTGTGTCAGGTGACATATCGTCCAGAGAGATATCTATATGAAATATGACAGTCAGAACTTTCTTACCTATTTCTTTGACAGCGTCGGTGACCACAAAAAAACTACATATTCTCTAGATTCTAATTTATTTCTAGTCCTTAGACTATTAACTTAATATATTTTTGTTTTTGTTTTTTTGTTTTTTTACATGTTGTAAATAATAAGGAAAGTTTCTTTTTTGAAAAGTCTTATTATTAGTCCATTTCTTTCTATCAAATAGTTTCACATGTGGATTATTTGATGATATGACACGGTTTTTCGATAATCATTTATTTCTATTATATAAACCTTATTAGTACGATTACATTGATATGAGAAATAGTTGACTTCCATACTGCCAACTTACGTATGAAAAGAAGAATGAAAGAATTTTCAATCATTGTAAATGAGAAATATCAAATGAAATTATTCGCACCTGTATCTCCATGCTTTTTACGGAACAAACTGAACTTAGGCATTTTCATATGGAATCGAGGAAACGAGAAAGATCCTGATAACCAAAATAAATAATATGTTTACAGAAACTAACAAAGCAAAAGTAATCAAAGACCTAAATATTACATTAGATAGAATTTCCAGCATAATTTTTCCATTCACCTTCAACTGGCCAATCTTATACATACTCCATGCAGTATATTTTTAAATCACTTTACAAATATTTGTTTAGATTTGATCAAGACATTTATCTATATATTAGTGACTGAATACACGATTAACACATCATATAAATTCTTTAGAGTTACATTTTAAATAACCCAGATTAATATTGTTTGTTTGCACCTTATTTCCTGTGTATCATTTCTGTTGAATTAGAATGTTTTGCCAGCATAATTTCACATCAGATCTCAAGAGGTTTTACATTATTAGTCAATAAAGAATAGTGAAATAATTCGTTAAGAATAGTTCAATTATGTACACCATTAATCTGAGAATATCTAGCTTATAGGAAATTTATCCGAAATTACTGAAAGCACTTTCAACAAACCTCTATCACTGTCTTCCAGAGATTCCAGATGAAGTCTGGCCTCTTGGATATCGGGCATAAGTTCCACGTGTCCAGAACCGACACATTCGGCTATCACTTTCTCCAGAAGGTCCGGATCATTTTTCTTGATGGCGTTGTCTAATTTCAGCCGAAGTTTGTCAACGCTTAATTTTCCTGACAATCAAAATGTACTTGTGATAACAAGATGAACCCTTTTGCTGTCATCAGACAGCTAACAGTAAAGACAGTGTGACAAAGATAGTGTAGAATGCAAACCAGACATCCATAAACGATTGATGGTCAACGGAAAATGACGAATTTCAATTAAATAGAATTTTCAATTTAGGATTTTAGCCCAGTAATCGTACGACACTAAATCAAGTGTTCATGTGAGAAAAATATCTCATAAACCAAAAAAAGAGTTCGATGAATCATTGAAAAATCGAAGGATCCATTTTCTTTCATGAATCTATATGTAAAAATCATAAATTTCTTTAAGAATCCAATCGTGAGAGAAAGTATAATTCCAATCGTCTGATTTGCAAAACTTGTGAAAAATTTAAATGAACATCGTCGGATTCAATCGATCAAGAAATCACGTTGGATAGCGGAAAATATGAAGCATAACCAAGTTCGATAAAAACAAAAATCAACAAGTTTATAAATTTTGTAGAAAATCCACACGAAACGTTGGACAGTTAAATGTTATAAATATATCAAGAGATATGGAAATTGGTATAAAATGTCATATTTATAAAAGTTTCTTACGAATGTATAAAGGTTTATTTGAAAAATCCTTCAATGTCGTGCAAAAATTTAGCTTTATGTTTGTAGATTACGATGAAAAATATAAAGAAGTAATAGAAATTCAGATGATATTATCGCATCTACTAACCTCCACGACCAAATCCCATACCGTCCAGAGTGTCTCTGGCGAGACGGAGATCGAGAGAAAGTTCCGGATAACCGGCTTCCTCACATTCAAGGATGGCCTTCTCCAATTCAGGCCGGCTCTTGTTTTTGATTGCTGCCTTCAGTTGGGCACGAAGTGCATCTGGTGTTTTCAGTCCTGATTAACGTAATTAATAATCAGATACGTAATTATATTGACTTTAAACGCGTTAATAATCGTTAGTTATTTGGGTAATTATTTTTCTTTAGATTATATACATTTATCAAGACAAGTATGTATAATTTAGAGAGCCATTTTAAAAATTAAAAAAGAATAAAATTTATGAGAAATTTCAACCATTCTGAGTGAATTTTCAATGTATTATTAATTATGATGTTAAATCATGTAAGAATGTGCAAAGATCAAACGTTTTAGTAGATTAGTGTTGCGTGTATATAAATCTCTAATCTAACCTCCTTTGCCACCATCCAGTTGATCTAAGGTGATCCTGGCTTCTTGGATGTCGGCATCAAGGCCAGGAAGTCCGAGCGATATGCTTTGTTTAACAAATGCATCCAAAGCTTTTCGGTCTTTAGATTTAATGGCTGTCTTCAGTTGCGGACGCACAATTTCGGGCGTTATAGATCCTGGTAATTGAAAGTCGATTTTAGCGTTGATTTCAAATTTCAAAACAGCGTTAATGTTTTTGGAAATCTTAACATTCAATCAACGCAATATATGCTTACTGTTTAAAACCATCACTATTACATTTACGTGAATAACGTTAAAGATGGCTAAGATGATCTGAGAATTTCAAAGACATTCTTATGACACATATATCTTTTTATTCTATTCATGAAATCAGATAACTGAATTAATAACTGAACTATTAGGAAAACAGAGTTTAACAGCGTAAGTTTGAAAATAAAAACATATCTAGGCTTTTGCTAACCTCCAAATCCACCACCCATTTTTTGGAGAGCTTCCCGAGCATCACGAAGATCAAATGCCAGTTCTGGGTATTGGGCTTCTTCAGCTTCCAATATAAGCCTCTCAAGAGTTGGTCGGTCGTTTTTCTTCACAGCTAAACGTAGTTGCTCACGCAGTGTATCAGGCGACATGTCTTCCATTGAGATATCTATGAAGTATTTCATTCGATTAAATCGGAATATATTTCCTTCTTTGAAGACAACACAACATACATACATACATACATACATACATACATACATACATGCATACATACATACATTCCTCTCTATGTTCTTTTATGATTTTATAGGAATTTAAAACTATTTTCCTTTCTCAGAAAACGTATAAACCTTTCTTGAAGCTTTATTTATATTGTACATTGTTTTTATTTCTTCAATTAAATAGAATTAAACTTATGAAAAGGCATTTATAAACACACACAACCAACTTCAATCCTGTTAGCAACTGGAAATTAATAAAGAATTTACAAATTGAATGTCGACTCATTTACAGAAGACGTGAGATATTAGTCATAGTCAAAAAATGTTTATCGCTCATGCCAATATTACATTCTCTTTCATCTAGTTATAATGAGCAAAATTAGTCTTTGAAAATCAAGTATTTCAATGAGTAATATCAAATAATTCGCACCTGCATCTCCATGTTTTTTACGGAACAGACTGAACTTAGGCATTTTCATTTGGAATCGAGGGAACGACAGAGATCCTGTTAACCAAAATTAAAACTTCTCATAAAGCACACAGATGAAATTGATTTTCAGCAAGAAAAATATTCAATCCTAAGGTATTGCATTGATTTAAAATGTTACTATTTTCAATTGTATTTTTAATTATATGTATATATATATATGTTTAATAGATTATCGATGACGAGTACATGAAAAAGACATTGATTTAATTTTCAGAAATGAAATGATGACATTTCCGTCCAAAAATGTTCATATGACGGTAAAGGACAATTTACTCTTGAACATGATGATATAAGGAATAAGATGGGTATGAACAGACCTCGGCCACTTTCTTCTAGAGATTCCAGATGAAGTCTGGCCTCTTGAATATCGGGCATAAGTTCCACGTGTCCAGAACCGACACATTCGGCTATTACTTTCTCCAGAAGGTCTGGGTCGTTTTTCTTCATGGCATTGTCTAGTTTCAGGCGGAGTTTGTCAACACTCAATTTTCCTGACAAGCAAAACATACCAATGATAACAATATTAACTCTATTCCCCACCATCAAACAGGCGGCAGCAACGAGTCACAGTAAAATTGAGCAGAGTGCAAACTTGGATGCTCTTAGTAATTGACAATTCATATTATCAAATGAAACTTCTAAACGAAAATATGACTCTATTTTTTGATTATTCGAAATAAGATCGACTAATGATAAAATAGAAAAAAAGGCACACTTTGCACAGTTGAAATTTAATCGATTATCCGTTGTGTTTTCTTTACTTTCTAATCAGCTCTGAAGAGACAATAATAGATTTTCAACACTTATAATTATATCGACCTTACGGATTTACGAGCTGACATTTACGTTTTAATTTTCTACAGGTTGAAAAGTATGAAGAGAGGAATCGGAAATATGCAAATTATAAGTCTTACATCGACCAATTCTTTCGACAATTCCATTAGACATTGATTAAATTTTGCCTTTTTTCTTCCAACTATAACTGATATTATATTATTCTCAGTTATTATTCTATTGGCGAAAGCATATTGCAAGAGCTTTCATCCACAAATACATATAGATATTTATTTTCAATGAGAAAGGCTGAAATAAGCATTTGCGAAAATTCCATTGTCGAAAGAACAGTAGATGCTGTCACATAAATTCCGCATATATTAGTTGAGTCAGAAGAGGAAGAAGATGAACGAGCAGTAGAAGATGGAGAAGAAAATGATGCGTTAATTTGATTTTATCACAGCATAACGATAGATAAAAAGATAAAATAAAAATAAGGTTGATTTAATGATGAATAATCCCATCTACTAACCTCCACGACCAAATCCCATACCGTCCAGAGTGTCTCTGGCCAGACGGAGATCGAGAGAAAGTTCCGGATAACCGGCTTCCTCACATTCGAGGATAGCCTTCTCCAATTCAGGCCGGTTCTTGTTTTTGATTGCTGCCTTCAGTTGGGCACGAAGAGCGTCTGGTGTTTTCAGTCCTGATTAACGTAATTAGTAATAAGAAATATCTCATAATAACGCAGAAGGATTTTCATTTCGGCTATTTTCTAATAAATATCGTCTTACAAACCTTTCGAAATAAAAGATTTCATATAGTTTCTTGGTGTGTGTGTGTTTTTTTTTTAACTTTTGAAATAAATTACAGTAATGATTTAATAATGAATTCATGTAATATTCAATTAAACTTTTGAATATTGACCAATACACAAGGTAGCGTGAGAAATAGAGTTTACTTGGAAAGTGTATATTTCCATAGAAATTAGCTATCATTATCATAAAAACCATATATAAGATATATCGGCTGAAATTAACACGTCCAGAAAGTTATAAAGAGATCATTAATACATAAGATATTGTAAAAAGCAAAACAATTAAGTTGAATAGTTTAGAGTATAGAAGGCTGTAATCTAACCTCCTTTGCCGCCTTCCAGTTTAAATAAGGCTTCTCTGGCATCATGGATATCGGCGTCCAGACCAGGAAGGCCAGCAGATATGCTTTCTTGAATGGTTGCATCAAGTAGTTTTTTGTCCTTTGATTTGAACGCTGCCTTCAATCGTTCACGCAGCCCTTCCAGGGAGAAACTTCCTGATAATCGAAAGTCGATTTTATTGTAAGTTTAATCGGAATAATTAGATAACTAGATATTTTCAATAATCCTTGAAATTTACTTACGTAAACTTCAAAGTAACTAATCAGTTAGTTATATATATTTTACTTTTTCATTTATTTTATTATTAGTATTATAATTTTTTTTTCGTCATTATTATTATTATTATTATTATTATTATTATTAATGAATTTTTTAAGTAAATTCTCTTTAGGAATAAGAAGGTTTTCCTTAGTATTTATATAAAATCATAATTACACGAAATGTATACTGTATATATCTGTAAATATATAACACCGTATGTTCGATTTAAATGACTGATTGTATGATTGGCTAACCTCCAAATCCGCCTCCCATTTTGTTGAGAGCTTCACGAGCGTCACGGAGATCGAACGCCAGTTCTGGATATTTCGCTTCTTCGGCAATGTCGATAAGTTGTTCTAGTTTCGATCGGTCATTGTTCTTCACAGCTAAGCGCAGTTGTTCACGCAGTGTGTCAGGTGACATATCGTCCAGAGAGATATCTATATGAAATATGACAGTCAGAACTTTCTTACCTATTTCTTTGACAGCGTCGGTGACCACAAAAAAACTACATATTCTCTAGTTTCTAATTTATTTCTAGTCCTTAGACTATTAACTTAATATATTTTTGTTTTTGTTTTTTTGTTTTTTTACATGTTGTAAATAATAAGGAAAGTTTCTTTTTTGAAAAGTCTTATTATTAGTCCATTTCTTTCTATCAAATAGTTTCACATGTGGATTATTTGATGATATGACACGGTTTTTCGATAATCATTTATTTCTATTATATAAACCTTATTAGTACGATTACATTGATATGAGAAATAGTTGACTTCCATACTGCCAACTTACGTATGAAAAGAAGAATGAAAGAATTTTCAATCATTGTAAATGAGAAATATCAAATGAAATTATTCGCACCTGTATCTCCATGCTTTTTACGGAACAAACTGAACTTAGGCATTTTCATATGGAATCGAGGAAACGAGAAAGATCCTGATAACCAAAATAAATAATATGTTTACAGAAACTAACAAAGCAAAAGTAATCAAAGACCTAAATATTACATTAGATAGAATTTCCAGCATAATTTTTCCATTCACCTTCAACTGGCCAATCTTATACATACTCCATGCAGTATATTTTTAAATCACTTTACAAATATTTGTTTAGATTTGATCAAGACATTTATCTATATATTAGTGACTGAATACACGATTAACACATCATATAAATTCTTTAGAGTTACATTTTAAATGACCCAGATTAATATTGTTTGTTTGCACCTTATTTCCTGTGTATCATTACTGTTGAATTAGAATGTTTTGCCAGCATAATTTCACATCAGATCTCAAGAGGTTTTACATTATTAGTCAATAAAGAATAATGAAATAATTCGTTAAGAATAGTTCAATTATGTACACCATTAATCTGAGAATATCTAGCTTATAGGAAATTTATCCGAAATTACTGAAAGCACTTTCAACAAACCTCTATCACTGTCTTCCAGAGATTCCAGATGAAGTCTGGCCTCTTGGATATCGGGCATAAGTTCCACGTGTCCAGAACCGACACATTCGGCTATCACTTTCTCCAGAAGGTCCGGATCATTTTTCTTGATGGCGTTGTCTAATTTCAGCCGAAGTTTGTCAACGCTTAATTTTCCTGACAATCAAAATGTACTTGTGATAACAAGATGAACCCTTTTGCTGTCATCAGACAGCTAACAGTAAAGACAGTGTGACAAAGATAGTGTAGAATGCAAACCAGACATCCATAAACGATTGATGGTCAACGGAAAATGACGAATTTCAATTAAATAGAATTTTCAATTTAGGATTTTAGCCCAGTAATCGTACGACACTAAATCAAGTGTTCATGTGAGAAAAATATCTCATAAACCAAAAAAAGAGTTCGATGAATCATTGAAAAATCGAAGGATCCATTTTCTTTCATGAATCTATATGTAAAAATCATAAATTTCTTTAAGAATCCAATCGTGAGAGAAAGTATAATTCCAATCGTCTGATTTGCAAAACTTGTGAAAAATTTAAATGAACATCGTCGGATTCAATCGATCAAGAAATCACGTTGGATAGCGGAAAATATGAAGCATAACCAAGTTCGATAAAAACAAAAATCAACAAGTTTATAAATTTTGTAGAAAATCCACACGAAACGTTGGACAGTTAAATGTTATAAATATATCAAGAGATATGGAAATTGGTATAAAATGTCATATTTATAAAAGTTTCTTACGAATGTATAAAGGTTTATTTGAAAAATCCTTCAATGTCGTGCAAAAATTTAGCTTTATGTTTGTAGATTACGATGAAAAATATAAAGAAGTAATAGAAATTCAGATGATATTATCGCATCTACTAACCTCCACGACCAAATCCCATACCGTCCAGAGTGTCTCTGGCTAGACGGAGATCGAGAGAAAGTTCCGGATAACCGGCTTCCTCACATTCAAGGATGGCCTTCTCCAATTCAGGCCGGCTCTTGTTTTTGATTGCTGCCTTCAGTTGGGCACGAAGTGCATCTGGTGTTTTCAGTCCTGATTAACGTAATTAATAATCAGATACGTAATTATATTGACTTTAAACGCGTTAATAATCGTTAGTTATTTGGGTAATTATTTTTCTTTAGATTATATACATTTATCAAGACAAGTATGTATAATTTAGAGAGCCATTTTAAAAATTAAAAAAGAATAAAATTTATGAGAAATTTCAACTATTCTGAGTGAATTTTCAATGTATTATTAATTATGATGTTAAATCATGTAAGAATGTGCAAAGATCAAACGTTTTAGTAGATTAGTGTTGCGTGTATATAAATCTCTAATCTAACCTCCTTTGCCACCATCCAGTTGATCTAAGGTGATCCTGGCTTCTTGGATGTCGGCATCAAGGCCAGGAAGTCCGAGCGATATGCTTTGTTTAACAAATGCATCCAAAGCTTTTCGGTCTTTAGATTTAATGGCTGTCTTCAGTTGCGGACGCACAATTTCGGGCGTTATAGATCCTGGTAATTGAAAGCCGATTTTAGCGTGGATTTCAAATTTCAAAACAGCGTTAATGTTTTTGGAAATCTTAACATTCAATCAACGCAATATATGCTTACTGTTTAAAACCATCACTATTACATTTACGTGAATAACGTTAAAGATGGCTAAGATGATCTGAGAATTTCAAAGACATTCTTATGACACATATATCTTTTTATTCTATTCATGAAATCAGATAACTGAATTAATAACTGAACTATTAGGAAAACAGAGTTTAACAGCGTAAGTTTGAAAATAAAAACATATCTAGGCTTTTGCTAACCTCCAAATCCACCACCCATTTTTTGGAGAGCTTCCCGAGCATCACGAAGATCAAATGCCAGTTCTGGGTATTGGGCTTCTTCAGCTTCCAATATAAGCCTCTCAAGAGTTGGTCGGTCGTTTTTCTTCACAGCTAAACGTAGTTGCTCACGCAGTGTATCAGGCGACATGTCTTCCATTGAGATATCTATGAAGTATTTCATTCGATTAAATCGGAATATATTTCCTTCTTTGAAGACAACACAACATACATATATACATACATACATACATACATACATTCCTCTCTATGTTCTTTTATGATTTTATAGGAATTTAAAACTATTTTCCTTTCTCAGAAAACGTATAAACCTTTCTTGAAGCTTTATTTATATTGTACATTGTTTTTATGTCTTCAATTAAATAGAATTAATCTCATGAAAAGGCATTTATAAACACACACAACCAACTTCAATCCTGTTAGCAACTGGAAATTAATAAAGAATTTACAAATTGAATGTCGAATCATTTACAGAAGACGTGAGATATTAGTCATAGTCAAATAATGTTTATCGCTCATGCCAATATTACATTCTCTTTCATCTAGTTATAATGAGCAAAATTAGTCTTTGAAAATCAAGTATTTCAATGAGTAATATCAAATAATTCGCACCTGCATCTCCATGTTTTTTACGGAACAGACTGAACTTAGGCATTTTCATTTGGAATCGAGGGAACGACAGAGATCCTGTTAACCAAAATTAAAACTTCTCATAAAGCACACAGATGAAATTGATTTTCAGCAAGAAAAATATTCAATCCTAAGGTATTGCATTGATTTAAAATGATACTATTTTCAATTGTATTTTTAATTATATATATATATATAAATATATATATATATATATATATATATATATATATATATATATATATATATATATATATATATATATATATGTTTAATAGATTATCGATGACGAGTACATGAAAAAGACATTGATTTAATTTTCAGAAATGAAATGATGACATTTCCGTCCAAAAATGTTCATATAACGGTAAAGGACAATTTACTCTTGAACATGATGATATAAGGAATAAGATGGGTATGAACAGACCTCGGCCACTTTCTTCTAGAGATTCCAGATGAAGTCTGGCCTCTTGAATATCGGGCATAAGTTCCACGTGTCCAGAACCGACACATTCGGCTATTACTTTCTCCAGAAGGTCTGGGTCGTTTTTCTTCATGGCATTGTCTAGTTTCAGGCGGAGTTTGTCAACACTCAATTTTCCTGACAAGCAAAACATACCAATGATAACAATATTAACTCTATTCCCCACCATCAAACAGGCGGCAGCAACGAGTCACAGTAAAATTGAGCAGAGTGCAAACTTGGATGCTCTTAGTAATTGACAATTCATATTATCAAATGAAACTTCTAAACGAAAATATGACTCTATTTTTTTGATTATTCGAAATAAGATCGACTAATGATAAAATAGAAAAAAAGGCACACTTTGCACAGTTGAAATTTAATCGATTATCCGTTGTGTTTTCTTTACTTTCTAATCAGCTCTGAAGAGACAATAATAGATTTTCAACACTTATAATTATATCGACCTTACGGATTTACGAGCTGACATTTACGTTTTAATTTTCTACAGGTTGAAAAGTATGAAGAGAGGAATCGGAAATATGCAAATTATAAGTCTTACATCGACCAATTCTTTCGACAATTCCATTAGACATTGATTAAATTTTGCCTTTTTTCTTCCAACTATAACTGATATTATATTATTCTCAGTTATTATTCTATTGGCGAAAGCATATTGCAAGAGCTTTCATCCACAAATACATATAGATATTTATTTTCAATGAGAAAGGCTGAAATAAGCATTTGCGAAAATTCCATTGTCGAAAGAACAGTAGATGCTGTCACATAAATTCCGCATATATTAGTTGAGTCAGAAGAGGAAGAAGATGAACGAGCAGTAGAAGATGGAGAAGAAAATGATGCGTTAATTTGATTTTATCACAGCATAACGATAGATAAAAAGATAAAATAAAAATAAGGTTGATTTAATGATGAATAATCCCATCTACTAACCTCCACGACCAAATCCCATACCGTCCAGAGTGTCTCTGGCCAGACGGAGATCGAGAGAAAGTTCCGGATAACCGGCTTCCTCACATTCGAGGATAGCCTTCTCCAATTCAGGCCGGTTCTTGTTTTTGATTGCTGCCTTCAGTTGGGCACGAAGAGCGTCTGGTGTTTTCAGTCCTGATTAACGTAATTAGTAATAAGAAATATCTCATAATAACGCAGAAGGATTTTCATTTCGGCTATTTTCTAATAAATATCGTCTTACAAACCTTTCGAAATAAAAGATTTCATATAGTTTCTTGGTGTGTGTGTGTTTTTTTTTTAACTTTTGAAATAAATTACAGTAATGATTTAATAATGAATTCATGTAATATTCAATTAAACTTTTGAATATTGACCAATACACAAGGTAGCGTGAGAAATAGAGTTTACTTGGAAAGTGTATATTTCCATAGAAATTAGCTATCATTATCATAAAAACCATATATAAGATATATCGGCTGAAATTAACACGTCCAGAAAGTTATAAAGAGATCATTAATACATAAGATATTGTAAAAAGCAAAACAATTAAGTTGAATAGTTTAGAGTATAGAAGGCTGTAATCTAACCTCCTTTTCCGCCTTCCAGTTTAAATAAGGCTTCTCTGGCATCATGGATATCGGCGTCCAGACCAGGAAGGCCAGCAGATATGCTTTCTTGAATGGTTGCATCAAGTAGTTTTTTGTCCTTTGATTTGAACGCTGCCTTCAATCGTTCACGCAGCCCTTCCAGGGAGAAACTTCCTGATAATCGAAAGTCGATTTTATTGTAAGTTTAATCGGAATAATTAGATAACTAGATATTTTCAATAATCCTTGAAATTTACTTACGTAAACTTCAAAGTAACTAATCAGTTAGTTATATATATTTTACTTTTTCATTTATTTTATTATTAGTATTATAATTTTTTTTTCGTCATTATTATTATTATTATTATTATTAATGAATTTTTTAAGTAAATTCTCTTTAGGAATAAGAAGGTTTTCCTTAGTATTTATATAAAATCATAATTACACGAAATGTATACTGTATATATCTGTAAATATATAACACCGTATGTTCGATTTAAATGACTGATTGTATGATTGGCTAACCTCCAAATCCGCCTCCCATTTTGTTGAGAGCTTCACGAGCGTCACGGAGATCGAACGCCAGTTCTGGATATTTCGCTTCTTCGGCAATGTCGATAAGTTGTTCTAGTTTCGATCGGTCATTGTTCTTCACAGCTAAGCGCAGTTGTTCACGCAGTGTGTCAGGTGACATATCGTCCAGAGAGATATCTATATGAAATATGACAGTCAGAACTTTCTTACCTATTTCTTTGACAGCGTCGGTGACCACAAAAAAACTACATATTCTCTAGATTTTAATTTATTTCTAGTCCTTAGACTATTAACTTAATATATTTTTTTTTTTTTTTTTTTGTTTTTTTACATGTTGTAAATAATAAGGAAAGTTTCTTTTTTGAAAAGTCTTATTATTAGTCCATTTCTTTCTATCAAATAGTTTCACATGTTGATTATTTGATGATATGACACGGTTATTCGATAATCATTTATTTCTATTATATAAACCTTATTAGTACGATTACATTGATATGAGAAATAGTTGACTTCCATACTGCCAACTTACGTATGAAAAGAAGAATGAAAGAATTTTCAATCATTGTAAATGAGAAATATCAAATGAAATTATTCGCACCTGTATCTCCATGCTTTTTACGGAACAAACTGAACTTAGGCATTTTCATATGGAATCGAGGAAACGAGAAAGATCCTGATAACCAAAATAAATAATATGTTTACAGAAACTAACAAAGCAAAAGTAATCAAAGACCTAAATATTACATTAGATAGAATTTCCAGCATAATTTTTCCATTCACCTTCAACTGGCCAATCTTATACATACTCCATGCAGTATATTTTTAAATCACTTTACAAATATTTGTTTAGATTTGATCAAGACATTTATCTATATATTAGTGACTGAATACACGATTAACACATCATATAAATTCTTTAGAGTTACATTTTAAATAACCCAGATTAATATTGTTTGTTTGCACCTTATTTTCTGTGTATCATTACTGTTGAATTAGAATGTTTTGCCAGCATAATTTCACATCAGTCTCAAGAGGTTTTACATTATTAGTCAATAAAGAATAGTGAAATAATTCGTTAAGAATAGTTCAATTATGTACACCATTAATCTGAGAATATCTAGCTTATAGGAAATTTATCCGAAATTACTGAAAGCACTTTCAACAAACCTCTATCACTGTCTTCCAGAGATTCCAGATGAAGTCTGGCCTCTTGGATATCGGGCATAAGTTCCACGTGTCCAGAACCGACACATTCGGCTATCACTTTCTCCAGAAGGTCCGGATCATTTTTCTTGATGGCGTTGTCTAATTTCAGCCGAAGTTTGTCAACGCTTAATTTTCCTGACAATCAAAATGTACTTGTGATAACAAGATGAACCCTTTTGCTGTCATCAGACAGCTAACAGTAAAGACAGTGTGACAAAGATAGTGTAGAATGCAAACCAGACATCCATAAACGATTGATGGTCAACGGAAAATGACGAATTTCAATTAAATAGAATTTTCAATTTAGGATTTTAGCCCAGTAATCGTACGACACTAAATCAAGTGTTCATGTGAGAAAAATATCTCATAAACCAAAAAAAGAGTTCGATGAATCATTGAAAAATCGAAGGATCCATTTTCTTTCATGAATCTATATGTAAAAATCATAAATTTCTTTAAGAATCCAATCGTGAGAGAAAGTATAATTCCAATCGTCTGATTTGCAAAACTTGTGAAAAATTTAAATGAACATCGTCGGATTCAATCGATCAAGAAATCACGTTGGATAGCGGAAAATATGAAGCATAACCAAGTTCGATAAAAACAAAAATCAACAAGTTTATAAATTTTGTAGAAAATCCACACGAAACGTTGGACAGTTAAATGTTATAAATATATCAAGAGATATGGAAATTGGTATAAAATGTCATATTTATAAAAGTTTCTTACGAATGTATAAAGGTTTATTTGAAAAATCCTTCAATGTCGTGCAAAAATTTAGCTTTATGTTTGTAGATTACGATGAAAAATATAAAGAAGTAATAGAAATTCAGATGATATTATCGCATCTACTAACCTCCACGACCAAATCCCATACCGTCCAGAGTGTCTCTGGCTAGACGGAGATCGAGAGAAAGTTCCGGATAACCGGCTTCCTCACATTCAAGGATGGCCTTCTCCAATTCAGGCCGGCTCTTGTTTTTGATTGCTGCCTTCAGTTGGGCACGAAGTGCATCTGGTGTTTTCAGTCCTGATTAACGTAATTAATAATCAGATACGTAATTATATTGACTTTAAACGCGTTAATAATCGTTAGTTATTTGGGTAATTATTTTTCTTTAGATTATATACATTTATCAAGACAAGTATGTATAATTTAGAGAGCCATTTTAAAAATTAAAAAAGAATAAAATTTATGAGAAATTTCAACCATTCTGAGTGAATTTTCAATGTATTATTAATTATGATGTTAAATCATGTAAGAATGTGCAAAGATCAAACGTTTTAGTAGATTAGTGTTGCGTGTATATAAATCTCTAATCTAACCTCCTTTGCCACCATCCAGTTGATCTAAGGTGATCCTGGCTTCTTGGATGTCGGCATCAAGGCCAGGAAGTCCGAGCGATATGCTTTGTTTAACAAATGCATCCAAAGCTTTTCGGTCTTTAGATTTAATGGCTGTCTTCAGTTGCGGACGCACAATTTCGGGCGTTATAGATCCTGGTAATTGAAAGTCGATTTTAGCGTGGATTTCAAATTTCAAAACAACGTTAATGTTTTTGGAAATCTTAACATTCAATCAACGCAATATATGCTTACTGTTTAAAACCATCACTATTACATTTACGTGAATAACGTTAAAGATGGCTAAGATGATCTGAGAATTTCAAAAACATTCTTATGACACATATATCTTTTTATTCTATTCAAGAAATCAGATAACTGAATAAATAACTGAACTATTAGGAAAACAGAGTTTAACAGCTTAAGTTTGAAAATAAAAACATATCTAGGCTTTTGCTAACCTCCAAATCCACCACCCATTTTTTGGAGAGCTTCCCGAGCATCACGAAGATCAAATGCCAGTTCTGGGTATTGGGCTTCTTCAGCTTCCAATATAAGCCTCTCAAGAGTTGGTCGGTCGTTTTTCTTCACAGCTAAACGTAGTTGCTCACGCAGTGTATCAGGCGACATGTCTTCCATTGAGATATCTATGAAGTATTTCATTCGATTAAATCGGAATATATTTCCTTCTTTGAAGACAACACAACATACATACATACATACATACATACATACATACATACATACATACATTTCTCTCTATGTTCTCTTATGATTTTATAGGAATTTAAAACTATTTTCCTTTCTCAGAAAACGTATAAACCTTTCTTGAAGCTTTATTTACATTGTACATTGTTTTTATGTCTTCAATTAAATAGAATTAAACTTATGAAAAGGCCTTTATAAACACACACAACCAACTTCAATCCTGTTAGCAACTGGAAATTAATAAAGAATTTACAAATTGAATGTCGACTCATTTACAGAAGACGTGAGATATTAGTCATAGTCAAATAATGTTTATCGCTCATGCCAATATTACATTCTCTTTCATCTAGTTATAATGAGCAAAATTAGTCTTTGAAAATCAAGTATTTCAATGAGTAATATCAAATAATTCGCACCTGCATCTCCATGTTTTTTACGGAACAGACTGAACTTAGGCATTTTCATTTGGAATCGAGGGAACGACAGAGATCCTGTTAACCAAATTTTTTAAAATATTCATTAAAAATCAACACTCTCCCAGTATACAATATCTAACGGAAAATAAATAATACCGGTCTTTTATCTGATCTTTTTTATTGTATATTATTTGTACATTTATGTACATATCTCTTTTAAAACAGACTGAATGCTCTTAGAGATTTCAATTATACCATAATTCATTTGATATATACTTCTATCAACAACAGTTTTAATTCTAATTTGAAAAGATTCCTCACTTACATATTGATAATATCATTTGAAACGTGTTTATGAAATTTATTTTATATATTGAGATGATATTTTTATTTCCAAATACGTTTTAAAGTTATTATTGTTTATTCATGGCAAAATGAAATTTTTCTTTGATGATCTTTTTAACGTGTAGACATAATGTTTATAAAGATTATAAATTGATTTCATGACCAACTGAATAAGCAATGAAAGGGGTAGGGACAAACCTCTGTCACTGTCTTCTAGAGATTCCAGATGAAGTCTGGCCTCTTGAATATCGGGCATAAGTTCCACGTGTCCAGAACCGACACATTCGGCTATTACTTTTTCCAGAAGGTCTGGGTCGTTTTTCTTCATGGCATTGTCTAGTTTCAGGCGGAGTTTGTCAACACTCAATTTTCCTGATAAGCAAAATTTATCAATCATAGTAATATCAATACTTTTCCCACCATAAACCGTAAAAATGAATTGGAACCAAGCCAGACAAATTTTAGTAATTGACTTGAGAAAATGAGGTGATGACTTTAAATAAATTATGTTAAAAATGTAATATTCAAATTAGATTAAAATAGAAAAAAATGATGAAATAATAGAAACATTATCAGATTTATAATTAAATGTTAATGAACATGAATTATCCATTTCCTTTCCGTGTTAAATTACCAGGTTTCATTATAAACGATTATAAAAGAATCATTAATGTTCGTGGTTTATTCTTAATCTTGTAAAGATTAAAATTAAATGTGAAAGTTTAGAATTAGGAGGAAATAACATTTTATGCCATAAAAAATAGAATAAACGAACGGAATATATCAAAACTAAAACATACATCACACAAACCATTTTTTTAAGTTGAAAAGAACAGATTTCAAAAGAATGCTTAAAATTTGCCGATTTTTAATTAACTCTTTTGTTGTTTTAGTTTTTAAAAAAGCCAGAATAAATCTTTTATCAGAAAGTCCACTTTATTCTTAACAAAGAAAGATGATGAGAAAAATTTAACCTTTTATATGAATTATTATAAAGGCAGGAAATGTTCACAGTATTATTTAGATATTTAAATTAGATTTGAAACTTTAAATTACCCAGGACACTGAGCAGAAATGTTGATTCAAAAAATTAGATCAAATATATAGATGCTTTAAAGCAAACAAAAATATAAAATACTTCGATTTTAAGAGTATTTAGAATTATCTCACCATCAATGGATCAAATATTTTCGATGTATTCATACATAACCGAACAGAATCGAAAGGAAAGTTTCATTAATGAACCCGAGAAATTTGTATAAAATTTGAATTTATTTTCCAAAATGATCATCAAAATTGATTAGCTTTTCATTCGGCGATTCATTGGATTAGTTACAAAGGTGCGAAAGCGTTAGTCTGTGTTTTGTTGGCTGAGACCAGTTAAATAGAATAAAAAAGAAATTAATGATTAGCATCCCATCTACTAACCTCCACGACCAAATCCCATACCGTCCAGAGTGTCTCTGGCCAGACGGAGATCGAGAGAAAGTTCCGGATAACCGGCTTCCTCACATTCAAGGATGGCCTTCTCCAATTCAGGCCGGCTCTTGTTTTTGATTGCTGCCTTCAATTGGGCACGAAGTGCGTCCGGTGTTTTCAGTCCTAATTAACGTAATTAATAATTAGAAATACTCAAATTTATTATGTAAAATTTAAAAAATGTTAGTAATAGTTTATTATTAGATTAATTAGAATTTTGTAATTAATCATAACGCATTCATTATTTAAACAAGACACATATATGTTAATTTAAGACGAAATTTATTTGAAGAAAGAGATATTTATTCTAGTTTAAACGTTATTTTCCCTTATATATAGTTTAATGAAGTCAAATATTTTTTTTATTTGGGCCGTTAAATTTTGATATAATATTTAATTGATTAGAGGATTAGACTTTTATTACATTAGTATTGCGTGTATTTAAATTTCTTATCTAACCTCCTTTGCCACCATCCAGTTGATCTAAGGTGATCCTGGCTTCTTGAATGTCGGCATCAAGGCCAGGAAGTCCGAGCGATATGCTTTGTTTAACAAATGCATCCAAAGCTTTTCGGTCTTTTGATTCAATTGCTGTCTTCAGTTGCGGACGCACGATTTCGGGGTTTACAGATCCTGGTAATCGAAAATCTTTTTAGTGTTGATATCAAATATAGCAACATCTTCAATTAAACAATTGGATTTATAAATCTCTATACTGTGGGAACATAGCGAACTCTATGAAAATGGTTTCGACAATTATCACATTTACTCAATTTACTTCAGAAATAGGAACAGTTTTCTTTTATATTCCAAAATCTTAGTTCTGCTATCCAATTAGAATAATCTATATTGGCTCAAAAGGCAAATTTAACTGTGTAGATCTTTTTTAAAAAATTGTTTAATGGAATTTCTAACCTCCAAATCCGCCACCCATTTTTTGAAGAGCTTCTCGGGCTTCACGGAGATCGAGCCCCAGTTCTGGATATTGAGCTTTTTCAGCCTCCAGGATCAGCCTCTCAAGTGTTGGTCGGTCATTTTTCTTTACAGCGAAGTGTAGTTGGTCACGCAATGTATCCGGTGACTTATCTTCGACAGTGATATCTAAGCAAAATATTTTCTTATTTTCAACAATGTCATCAAATTAATGGAAAAAAAATCCATTTATATTAAACAAACTCGCAAACATATGTTTGATTAATAACTCATTATTTCATTCATTCAGAATAAACATTTGATATTGTGTTATTTTTACTATTGAAAGAAAATATAAAATTAGATGCATTTTTACATGAAAAGATCTGAAGAGAATGATTTCTGCAAAATTTATGTGTATTTTATGATTTTATTTTTACAACCCTGGTGCTGTCTTATTTAACCCAATCAAATCTATTTGGATGGCCTATCAAAGTAATAGTTTCAAGATTTGTGTAAATATTACATATTATTTACTATAATTCAATAATTTTAAATTGTGTAAAATTTGATATTACATTAAAGCATTTTTCATTGATATTCACGAATGACCAGTTTACTGAGATTTCGATGAATTAATGCAAAATATCGAGTTTGCGACATGGAAGATATTAATCATAACGTTCTTTTAAGAATGCATATATATATAAAAGAAAAATAAAATTAAATCATTTTCCCTTAGTTAAAATAAAAATGAAAGATTCGAACCTGCATATCCACGCCTCTTACGAAATGGACGGATACGAGGCACTTTCATGTGGAACCGAGGTAATGACAGAGATCCTGATAAACAAAATTTAATATTTTTTATGAAACCTTTCGAAAACGTTAACCTTAGCGGGAGTTTTTCGTTTTTTCCTTTCTATTATACTATTCTTAATTTGAGTTAAAACGATAAGATTTATTGTATTTACAAGGTGCGTAATGATTTCAATTATTTTATTATATACGATAAAATAAATTGTTAATGTTTTAACTCAGATATTATTTTATTGTTACCATTTCAAGTTAATAAATTTAAGAATTAGTTGAAGTATGATGATTAAAAAACAGTTCATTCATGAATCATAAATCATGAATAAGAAAAGAAAGTTTTCTATGTAAAATAGTTTAAAGTATATTTGTGAAATACCATCTTTGGATGAACAATTATCATACGATTATATTGATAGACTGTTATATATTCTATATGAATATCACTAATATTTGAATGATTAAGAACGATATCAATCCTATTTAGAAATATATTTGGACTAGTTTCAGGCGTTTATTAATTAAATTAAGAAAAACCTTGAATGCAAATTTTCTAAAAATAATAGATAATGAAAGTGGTAGAGACGAACCTCTAATACTTTCTTCCTGGGGTTCCAGAGATTCCAGATGAAGTCTGGCCTCTTGGATATCGGATATAAGTTCTGAGTGTCCAGAACCAACACATTCGGCTATCACTTTCTCCAGAATGACTGGATCGTTTTTCTTGATGGCTTTGTTTAATTTTAAGCGGAGTTTATCAACGCTTATTTTCCCTGACAAGCAAAACGTACCAATTATAATAATAGTAACTTGATATTAATATCTAACATCATACATGTAGTAGCAAAGTGCTCGTAAGCGGAAGAAATTTTACATATATATTTATATTTGTGTGTGTGTGTGTGTGTGTGTGTGTGTGTGTGTGTGTGTGTGTGTGTGTGTGTGTGTGTGTGTGTTGATATGCAATTACAATCAATGATTTAAAGAATAAAGCACCGAGACATCACTAATGTTCCGAAAACAGTTTCAGATGAAAGTGAACTTTCAGAAATTTATTTTTAAAAAATCCGAAATTTTAAGTTCCCAAATATTCAAGTGTCCTTGGTTGGCATTGAATATATGTAGAAGTAGGTAAAAACTGCACAGCAGCCAAGGAGGGAGGCAGAGGGGAAGGAGAAAGAGAGAGAGAGAGAGGGAGAGAGAGAGAAAATAGAATCGACAATGAACATATACTATACACTAACCTCCACGACCAAATCCCATACTGTCCAGAGTGTCTCTGGCCAGACGGAGATCGAGAGAAAGTTCCGGATAACCGGCTTCCTCACATTCAAGGATGGCCTTCTCCAATTCAGGCCGGCTCTTGTTTTTGATTGCTGCCTTCAGTTGGGCACGAAGAGCGTCTGGTGTCTTCAGTCCTGATTAACGTAATTAGTCATTAGAAATACTCTTGGCTAATATATAAAAGATTTTAATCTAAGATTATTAAGATCAGGTTACTTTATAATGTTTTAGAACTCAACAGAGAAGGTATTAGGATTTTTTATTGTTATTAAATGCTAATTATAAAATACTGAAGTTATGAACAATTATTTGTTTGAGAATTAAATTTGAAAATTACTTTGAAAAATAAAGTATTTTTATGTCCATTTTAAGCATTATTTTTCTTCGAATATAGTTTAAAACAGTTCAGTGATTTTAAGATTAAATTTTATAAAATACTAAGCAAGTTAGTAAATAAAAATGTTAATTATTCAGATTTAGCGTATGTAAACCTATTTAATCTAACCTCCTTTTCCGCCATCCAGTTGATCTAAAGTGATCCTGGCTTCTTGGATGTCGGCATCAAGGCCAGGAAGTCCGAATGATATGCTTTGTTTAACGAATGCATCCAAAGCTTTTCTGTCTTTAGATTCGATGGCTGTCTTCAACTGGGGACGCACGATTTCAGGGTTTACAGATCCTGATAATCAAAAGTCGATTTTAAATTTGCAATAAAGATTTTAATTCATTTATAAATACGAAAATTACTTTCTAGAAGAATGTTCTATTGTAATAATAACGTTCAAATTGATAATTTTAAGACTGAGGGGTGCATCGTTAGAAATTGAAACAATTCTATGACAACTTAAAATTTGAAACTAGTTCTCTTTTTGTTAATTTAATATGATATATTCATCTACGTATTATGCAAACTGTACCAAAAGTTGATTTTAACAGCATAATTTTTGAAAAATAAATCCCATCTTGGGGACATGCTAACCTCCAAATCCACCTCCCATTTTTTGGAGAGCTTCCCGAGCATCTCGGAGATCGAGTCCCAATTCTGGATATTGGGCTTCTTCAGCCTCCAATATAAGCCTCTCAAGAGTTGGTCGGTCATTTTTCTTCACAGCTAAGCGCAGTTGGTCACGCAATGTGTCCGGTGATGTATCTTCGACAGTGATATCTAAGTAAAGTGATATTTTCTTACCTTTAAAGATTTCATCGAATTAATGAAAAATCATTTTCTTAAAGATGTTGATGAGTACATATTTCATTTTATTGTTAATATATCAAGTTACCAGTTTTAAACTGTTGATTTAGATAAGGAAGAATTTCAGTCTCTAAGAAAGCTTTGTCAGAAAAATGATTATAAAACTTGAATAAATTTTTAATCAGAAATGAAATGGCTGAAAGATTATCCGTGATTGTTTTACTGGATTTATCATAATAATTTCAATGAGATTCAGTCTACTACGGATGATTAAACGTAACAAGAAGGTATGAAATGTTATGAAATTTATCAATGATTTCGTAATATATGACAATGTTAATATGAGAAATATATTTACGATGGTCTGTACGTGATCTATATGGATGTACAATATGGAGATAATTATAAACACAATAAAGATTTACTTCCTCTTTCTCATATCATGAAGTATATTAAAGGGAAGAATTTAAGTCATTAAGATGCTTTAAATCAAAATAAAAGATTCGAACCTGCATGTCCACGCCTTTTACCGAATAAATGAAATCGCGGGAGTTTCATGTGGAATTGAGGAAATGACAGAGATCCTGATAACCAAAATGAATATTTTTAAATGCAATCATCGATAAAAATTGTTTTCAAGATTAAAAAGCAGAACATCGCATAAGTTGTAATTCATTCGCTTTGCCTATACAAGAAAGGTGATTATATTTATCCTTTAGCTTCCATTTCGAATATATTCGTAGATTTTAATGATTATCTTTTACAAATAATTATATGTGTTGTTATATTCCTTAGGTCAAAATACAAAATATCTATACGAGAAACTACTTTTACGACCAGTTATCTTCCAGTATTGAACGTGTCTATACAAAAGAATAAAAACAATAATTTAACAAAGAATTTTCCATAAAGGAAAAGGCAAAATATATTCAAGAGAAAATACTTTAAAACAGCGTAATAACCAATGAACATCGGGTTTTCAGGAAAATTGTTTAAGCAATGAAACGGATTGAGACAAACCTCTGCCACTTTCTCCTAGAGATTCCACATGAAGTCTGGCCTTTTGGATATCAGGCATCAGTTCCGGATGTCCAGAACTGACACATTCGGCTATTACTTTCTCCAGAAGGTCTGGATCGTTTTTCTTCATGGCACTGTCTAGTTTCAGACGGAGTTTGTCAACATTCAATTTTCCTGACAAGCAAAATGCATCAATGATAACAACAATATTTCTATCCCCGCCATCAAACAGATAGCAGCAACGAGATGTTAAATAAATGACATCCCGGATAAATGTTAGGTCATAATTAAGGTTAGACGAGATATCTGATTTCAGTGATTCTATAATTCAATAGTTGTATTAAGATGAAATGCAAGACAGTGAAAAGTGATCAAATCATAAAATGTGATATCATTATTTGCAAATTTCATTCGTGAAAAATAAAAATAAAACCCCTCCAACACAAAAAAAGGGTAAAAACCAGTAATAAATTAAAATGATTAAGAAATGATCGTTTTTCTGAGAAGATAAGAGTTTTATTGTATACAATCATTTAAAATAAAGTTGTTGCCTTCCAAAAGATAATTTGTTACTTTTAATGATTTGTAAGCAAAAATTATGTAAGAATGAAGGAAATATACAGAAAAAAATGTTTTTCATCATCGGGAAAAAATTTTGAAGGATACAAAATTTTCAAAGTTTTCTTTTATACTTTTGAAAAGTTGACATCAGTGAGAAAAATTTGATTAGATGCAATTTTTAATCATCATATTGATTTTGGAAGAACAGAATTTAAAGATCAGAAATCGATAAAATTTTGAATTTTGAGAAAACTAATAAAAAAAACAAGCAAATGTGGCTTTACAAATTTATAAATTTCTTTGAAAGAAATTCCACGTGGTCTATGAACATATAAATTTCAGAGAAAATCAGTGAAAAGATTCAACAAGTTTATCAAAATATTTTTGAAGAAGCACAACGCCTTTAAAATATTTTGCAGCAGAAAAAAATGTATTTTTCAGCTTTAAGTTATTACTTGGTATTCAAAAAGACGTGCAGAAGTGTTGTGTTAGTGTTTGTCGGCTGAGACGAAAAAGTAAAATAAAAAGGAATTGATAATAAATATCCCATCTACTAACCTCCACGACCAAATCCCATACCGTCCAGAGTGTCTCTGGCCAGACGGAGATCGAGAGAAAGTTCCGGATAACCGGCTTCCTCACATTCAAGGATGGCCTTCTCCAAATCAGGCCGGCTCTTGTTTTTGATTGCAGCCTTCAATTGGGCACGAAGTGCGTCTGGTGTTTTCAGTCCTGATTAACGTAATTATTAGTTAGAAATATTCATTACTGATATGAATGATTTTAATCTTAAATAATTAATTTAGAGTTAAGCATTAGAAATTGTTAATTACCGATATAATATTAGTAACAAAAGGAACGATATTAAACAAGCCTCGTTTAAAAAGTTTTTGAACTATTTACTAATGCAATGTGCATATTTTTTCATAAAATATTAGACAATATTGATCTCATATATAATGTAATGCATTTAAAACATTAAAATGGTGATGAGCTTTCATTGCAGGTTAAATATGTGAGAAAATAAAAATGTTATTAGATTAGCGTTGTGTGTATATAAATCTCTAATCTAACCTCCTTTGCCGCCATTCAGTTGATCTAAAGTAATCCTGGCTTCTTGGATGTCAGCATCAAGACCAGGAAGCCCGAGCGATATGCTTTGTGTAACAAATGCACTCAGAGCTTTGTTGTCCTTTGATTTAATGGCTGTCTTCAGTTGGGGACGCACAATTTCGGGAGTTATAGATCCTGATAATGGAAAGTCGATTAATGCAGGCTTTTAAGGCAAAAAATATGAAAAAGTTGAGAAAAATAGACTTAGAAATTATTCTAATCTATCAATAAATCTTAGTTACAATTTTGTGTATATTAAATAGTGAAATACGCAAACATTTCAATTATCACGAAAAGGTCTATCATGTGCCCCGCTATATGAAAAAAATGTGATCTTCATCTTTTTTTTTTAGGTCCAACTAAGTTCTTCGAGACTTGCGATAGATGTAACAATTGCTTAATATTATTTTGGTTATTTATGGCAGATATGGCTTTGTTCAAAACTATAAATACAATGAAGAGAAAAAATGTTTAAGAACGAATAAAGTGTCTTCTTTTCTTTCTTCTGTCTTCTTCAAACCACAAGGAAATCAAGGGAGAAGGAACCAACTGAATCGGAAATGCTATCTTTTGAATGTTTTTGTTTGTTTTATAGACGTTTCGTATTCAAATCCCCCTAAACCCCAAATCATTATGTATACTTCAGTCATGTAACTAATTTACGTGTTTTACCTTCACAGAATTATGCATATCAGAGATGTATCTCGTGACCACGCAATCTATAACACAAGTTTTCTAGAATATTCGTTTCATATATCACAAGATATAGAAGGAACCCAAGTCTAGATTATTGTGTTTCATAAGTTTTATACAGTGATGAAAAGCAAATTATTAGTTCTCAAAATACTTGTTTTTGACTAGATTTAAGCAAATAAGAAACTATATCATCCACTGTGTAACCTCACAAGACATTAATATCTTGGCATTCCTACATTATTTGGTTTGTAGATTATATTAATTTATCTGATTTTCTTGCTTTTTTATGTAATTAAAATAAGTTCTCAAAATGTACCGATATAGATAATTAGAGTTATTAGGTTAGTTGATGAATAAGGCTTAAACTTTTCGTATAATTAGCTAACCTCCAAATCCGCCTCCCAATTTGTTGAGAGCTTCACGGGCCTCGCGGATATCGAGTCCGAGTTCTGGATATTTCGCTTCTTCAGCTATCAGGATAAGCCTCTCAAGAGTAGGTCGGTCATTGTTCTTCACAGCTAACTGCATTTGACCACGCAATGTGTCCGGTGACATAGTTTCCGCAGAGACATCTGCATAAAACCATATCGTTTTTGAAATAC
The DNA here is from genome assembly GCA_963585895.1 of Sepioteuthis lessoniana. Taxonomy (NCBI): domain Eukaryota; kingdom Metazoa; phylum Mollusca; class Cephalopoda; order Myopsida; family Loliginidae; genus Sepioteuthis; species Sepioteuthis lessoniana. Next base: position 134,426,304 of record OY757907.1, read on the forward strand.
AAATAATAAAAATAGTATAAACTAGTAATAATCTATAATTTATCATCAGATACTATTTTAACAGGCGAGTATAACTTAGGAGCTTTACTAAAAACATTACTTTTATTATAGCAATTTTTAAATCCCATCATTTATGACTTTTAAAGTTAAGAAACAAAACAATTATTGCTGAAGTTGCAATGATTTTAATAATTTCCTTTTTTAATCATACTTTATAATAAATTTCAACCTGTTATAAAAGGATATTTTTTTCGAAAAAACAATACATTATCCAACAAATGGTTTGATGAAAATGGATATTTTGCGATGTTATTATGTTTCTATGTTTGATAAAGATTTTCAATAAATTGATATTGGTAATCTCCAAATAAAAGAAGTCGAACCTTCATCTTCATGCTTCTTACGGAACAGTCTCATACGTGGCATTTTCATATGGAAGCCAGGAAATGACATAGATCCTGATAACCAAAATTAAGTACAATTTTAAAGAAACACGATATAGATTTTGTGTACAAAAACGATATTATTCATAGAATGCTATAATTATTTTATAATTTGATATATAAAAATAAATGAAATTAATGACATTTTCGGAATTGAAGATAATTTTACGAGAAAACATTTGATTTTATATTATAATTTGAGTGACCAGAGAAGTTTCTCCTGTGATCATTATCAAATATTAAATAACAAAATGAGGTATATCCATCTTTATCTTCTGAAAAGAATTTGAGTTTCTGCCGTAATTCTATGAAAATATCTTCACCATCAGAAAAAAAAATCTTTGTGTAATTATGAAATAAAAAAAGAAAAAAATGAAATGATTAAGAAAAATGTGGTGTTATATGATCAAGATATTAATAAGATTGAGTTTATCGAAAAAATGAAAAAACAAAACTCTATAAATGATCGAGACAAACCTCTGTCACTATCTTCCAGAGATTCCAGATGAAATCTGGCTTCTTGGATATCAGGCTTAAGTTCCGGGAGACCAGAACTAACACACTCATCTATCACTTTCTCCAGAGCTTCTGGATCGTTTTTCTTGATGGTTTTTTCTAGTTTCAGGCGGAGTTTGTCAACGTCCAATTTTCCTGACAAGCAAAACGTACCAATGACAACAATATAAAAGATTCTCTCGCCATCAGATAAGGATTAAACAGTAACAGTGAGTAAAAGGAAAAGCCGAAAAACATTAGAAATTGATGAAGAAGGAGAAACAAGGATTTTTCTTCTTTGAAAGTGTTAAATACAAGCCGAATAATGTGTATATGATCATATTAGTCCAAAATAATCAGTCGAAAAACCTGAAATCCTCGGTGGCAAATTTTAAAAAGCAAAAAGATCTAGCAGCAAAAAGCAAGAAATAAATCTTGGTTAATAAAGACTTTCTTTTTGCTTTTTTTTAAATCTCATCTTAACATGAAAGCATTTAATTAGGTGCAAGCATTTTATTTGATCATATCAAATTTAATAATCTGCATTTGCAGTTAGATCGAAAAACATGTCGATTGTTTTGTTTTTTAGGAAAAAGCGAAAACGAAGAAAAAACAAAATTAAATTTATGAGTAAAGGAGATCTCATTAGAATTCAGTTAAAATTATGAATCTTCCTATTTTTCACTAGAATGGATTGATATCATTTCCATGCTATTTATTTGAAGCGATTTTTTCATAATAATTTACTTGATATTACAAAATTATTACAAATATTAGAAGCATATTAAAAAAGAAACGGTAAGAAATTATAGAAAATCCTTTTGAAATTTCCAAAGAAAATGAAGGTAGTATTTCACCTTAAAGTTACTGATTTAATATTATAATTCATATGGAATTAATGCAGAAGCGTTGACTTATTGTGTCGGCTTAGGCGAGAGAAAGTGAGCAAAATAATAAAAGGGAATTATTAATATATAATGTCCCATAGACTAACCTCCACGCCCAAATCCCATACTGTCCAGAGTGTCTCTGGCCTGACGGAGTTCAAGAGAAAGTTCCGGATAACCGGCTTCCTCGCATTCAATGATGGCCTTCTCCAATTCAGGACGATTCTTGTTTTTGATTGCTGCTCTCACTTGGCCTCGGAGAGCGTCTGGAGATTTCAGCCCTGATTGATGTAATTATTCTTTATGAATATTGCATAGTCAGATATTCAAATATTATCTTACCAATGGTTCAATACAAAAGTTAGATATTTATTTCTTTAGATTTGCGTATATCTTGAGATTAATGAAAAATTCCTGATCTTTTAGGCAAAACCAAGTATATATATATATATATATATATATATATATATATATATATATATATATATATATATATATATTATGGCGGCAAAAAGTTTTCGAACAATGACACAGTACTGAATAGTGAACATATTTCCGTGAACTCTCAGTATAATTGCGTTGGATTTATGTCTGATGAATATAACAGTTTATTATTGTTACAACCATCTTCTTTACGTTTGTCTAAAGAAGGCGATGTTTTGTTATGGGAATGTCTGGAAAAGAATCTTTTTGATTTGAGCTTTATTTAGTGAAGAAGCAAAAGATTGATTTGAATAAGTACTGCTTCCATTTAGACCAACTGGCGGCTGCAGTGACTGAAAAATGTCCACTAGTAGCTAGTGGAGAATAGGTAATATTCAATCAGAATAATACCATAATATATGTCTTCAAGGCAACTTTTAAAAAATATTAAAGGCTGGTTGTGATGTTCTCACTTATTTTTCATATTCACAAAATATTACATATTCGAAAACCATTTATCTCCATGAAATATATATATATATATATATATATATATATATATATATATATATATATATATATATATATATTTGTGTGTGTGTGTGTGTGCGTGTGTGTGTGTGTGTAAATGGATCAGTGGGAAATTAAATGATAATTATATCTCTTATCTCTTAAATATTAAGTATCTTTTAAATAGCAAAAGTCAAAGAAATAAAAAACTAATCACAATTTATTTCTCAAAGAAACTGATCAAATAATCCTTTAATAGATTTTGAAGAATATGTATGAATATTGAAATTCTAACCTCCTTTGCCGCCTTCCAATTTATACATGATTTCTCTGGCTTCTTGAACGTCGGCTTCGAGACCAGGAAGGCCGAGAGATATTGTTTGTTTAGTAATCGCATCTAGAGCTTTCTTGTCCTTTGATTTGATGGCTGTCTTCAGTTGCTGATGTACGTTTTCGGGGTTTACTGATCCTAATAATTAAAAGTCAATTCCATTGCATATTTGGAATATTTATGATTCATAATTTATGAGTCACTTCTTTGAAACATACAGAGTGAAAATTGTGCTTCGCAGGAAACTTTTTCACACTTTTAAAATGAATACACTTACCCACTGAAAAATTAGTTAAATATTTACAAAGATATGTTCTCATTGAGGTTTAAAACAAGGTTTATGAAAAAGTTTAAGATTTTATTTCGGTCTTGATGTTAATTCAATTATTGATGAAAGAATATTAATAAATTTGAACTTTCCTTTACCAGATTTACTTATTTATTTATTATTATTATTATTATTATTATTATTATTATTATTATTATTATTATTATTATTATTATCATTATTATTATTATTATTATTATTATTATTATTATTATTATTGGCTAACCTCCAAATCCGCCTCCCAATTTGTAGAGAGCTTCTCGGGCCTCACGAATATCGAGTCCGAGTTCTGGATATTGAGCTTCCTCAGCCATCTGGATAAGCTTCTCTAGAGTTGGTCGGTCATTGTCCTTCACAGCTGACCGCAGTTGCTCTCTCAGAGTGTCAGGAGACAGATCTTTCCCAGAGACGTCTATGTCAAATGATAGATTTTTAATTGTAAATAACTTTAATGGTTGGATTGGCAAACACGGTTTTCAGGTTTACGTTTAGACTAATCGTTAATTTTTTGTTTTATACATTCAGTAAGAAATGTTATGTAAATCGTTTTAGTTAGCTTATATTTGCATAAAATTTGTACGAAATGTAAAGATATCATTATCATTAAAATTAGCTTATAGTTATTGGAAATTCAGAAATATGTCAAAGCTTTGTTAATGTTCAATTTACCCGTTATTTCTTTGATAGTTTAAAGTTTGGGGCGTAATTTCTCTTTTATGAGCAATATATCAAAAAAGTTATTTTCAAAAGAATTTTTCATATTTAATCTAATAAAAATTATCGAATAATATTCGATGATACCTCTTATCATTTTGGGATAAAATTTATTTGGACTATTGATCTCATTCTTTTTATTTTTATTTTTGTCACAATATTCCTACTGATTCATTCTTCCCTCTGTCTTAGATGAACAGTTCTTATGGAAAAAAAGTTTATCTTTCTCTATTTTTGACCATTTGTTTTTATTTTACAAATTGAGAGACACAATGTGAAAGACCGGAAACTGTTTTCATTTTAGCGCGGGAAGAGACATAAGTCCTATCTCATCTCCACGCTAATTGGAGGTTTAATAATAGGACAGACTTGGCGATCTAACCTTGTCTAGAAATCAATCTAATAGAGGAATACTCATAAATTCAAACCTCCAATGATTTTCAGTCATATCCATAAGAAAAGTTTCAGGAGTAAACCCCGTGGAAAAATCAAGATCGTCCTTTAATTTTTTTAATCGACTCCGACATTAACACGAGTGGCGACCTATTCTCACTCACTCCCATTTATAAGACTTAGTAGCGGTAAGAACAGAGACTTGATCAAATCGTCAATATTCTGTCTCCATACAACTTTGCCTAATCCGGTACTTTGAAGAGGTAGCAAGACTTTTCAGACTCACCTCGAGATTAACGGATGATAATAAAAGACATTATGCGAAAAATTAAACCTTATCTTCTTTCATACACATAATACACTTTAAGAAATTCAAAGGCGGTATCAAAAGAAATGTTGTGACAACAATAAAAACAAAAGGAACTTACTTAATACTGAAAAAAATAATGGGAATCATATGTAATAAAGTTAAAAATTATATACTCTGATGTATTGAAATGATATTTATGCAAATTGTTTTAGATAATCGAATTCGAAATCTGAGATTTTTAATTGGTTGATCAACTTGATAGTAAAAGACGCCAACCTGATTGCTGTTGTCCTTTGGGGAATAGTCGCATGCTTGGGACTTTCATGTGGAATCCAGAAAATGGCTTAAATCCTGGTAACCAAAATCAATGATATTTTATGGAACACGTTATGAAGAGATTATTGAAGAATATGCACATTAATTTGTATTTTTTACTAAGCGATCTCATATTTTAGCGAATAGGAGATCAAAGCAGAGTTAACGCCCTTTTTGAAGATTTACTTAAAAGTAAAGATCTTAATATGGTAGTCTAGTAATAAAACCGGCTTTTTATTGTATTCTCTTTTTGGGGTTTTTTTTTGGGGGGGGGTCAGATTGATGTTTTTCTTAAGAAGGAACTGGCTTAAAACACTTTATGGAACCTACAACAAAGATGTATTTTGTCTTTTCAGGTTTTCCTGATATTTATGATTGACCCAGTATTAAAAAATGAATCGTGCTTGAGATATGTCCTGTTAAAACAATTAAATCTTATAAGATTTTTTGCTAGGGATCTAAGTAAAATAATGAAAATATATGTATTTATGGCTGCTTGCCGAAAAGGCGGTTTTATTATTAAACTCCATCTATTATATCATTTAAATCGTATCACAGTTTGAAAATATTAACATTGATGAATATTCGATTAAATTTACTATTTAGAAAATTCCATTAATGATAATTCATCAGTTAATCTAAAATCAAAATTAATCTGAAAACTCAAAACTTATTTTTTCAAAAAAAATCTTCAGAAATATTTTATAATTACTGGAAAATAGAGGAAAATAGATACGAAAATACGATAAATAACCTCTCCGTAAAAAATGATTTAAAATGTCAATAATAAAAAAAATTCGGGCAACGTAGTGGTTATATTGGAAATGTATAAGTTGCCAAAATCAGCATAAAGGATCAGGACAAACCTTTGCCACCTTCCTTCACAGGCTTCATCTGAAGCCTGGCCTCTTGGATTTCGGGCATAAGTTCTAGATGTCCAGAACTGACACATTCGGCTATCGCTTTCTCCAGAGCTTCTGGATCATTTTGTTTTTTGGCTGTGTCCAATTTCAGGCGGAGTTTTTCTGGGGTCATTGTTCCTGATAAGCAAAACGTACCAATCACAAAACAATATCAACCCTATTCCAACCATCAGACACATAGCAGTTAAGAGACAATGAGTAAACCAGAAAAATAAAGATAAAACAGAAAGGTTGAATTTGATTCTACTGTTGAAAAAAAAGAACAAGATGCAACCAAAATCGACATGCAAGATAGATGAGTAACAGCGCTTAGTCGAATGCGATCGTCAGATTATATTTCAAGGTGAAATATTTTCAATTCAGTATGCAAATATTGTGTTTGTATTTTATCATTCTTGTTTCATGCTTATTTGAATGATTTATTGTATTAAATTGATTTATAGGTTTATGGTTTGAAGGAAAAAAGAAAGAAATATCTTAAAATATTCAAAACAATAAGAAAAACAATATAAAAATCAATAAAGGAAAGGTGTCAGCTGTAAGGATACAAAAATATTTAGTGCATTCAATATTCAGAAAAAGATCAAATATGCTGATTTTATGTTATATATTCTGTTACAAGGTTAAATGTTAGCAACTTTTCAAGAATGATACGTGGAATTTAATGCCAGCGGATGGAAAAAAGCCAGATGCGACCAAACTCGAAGAATAAGCAAAACTTACCAACGTTTGAATTCTCTCAATTTAGTGAGAGAGAGAGACAGAGAGACAGAGAGAGAAACAGAGAAGAAATAGATATACCAAAGAAGAACAAAGAATTTCCAAGAATAGTTGCAAAGCTAGACGAAAGAATTACGTAATATCTGATCCCACAAACGGAAGATATGCAAACACAAATACCATAGACAAACCATTAAAAAAGATAAAAATATGAAAATCAAGATTAATTGACATTCTATTTGCACAAGATAATTTTATGGTGTGAATCCTACACGCACATGGCGTGGGACAAAAATTATTTATGATTCATGATTTTGTTATAAAATACGTTTCAAATTAATGTACTGCAGAAATGCAAACGAAGAAATATGACAGTTTATCCAAGCTTTACTGATAGAATAACGGGTGTATATATATATATTAAATGCATTGCAAATTACTTTACTTGAGGAATGATTTGAATGTTCAAAAGAAAAAAATTGTCAGTGTCAAGAATTAAAACAAGTTTTAGCAAAAGAATTATGTTCGTGCATATATGATTTAAATATATTGGTAATGAGTTTACAATAAGTATTCAATCAAAATCAAAGACAAGATTGTCAACAAGATTGATAAAGATCAGAAATCAGGGCAAGCGTCACTTAAAATAAAGCTATCATAGGTATTGTTGCAAACAAAAAGATCACAAAAGAACCACACAATAATGACAAAGTAAAAAATAGCAAAATAAAAAAACGTGCTACATTACCTCGGGAAATTAAAATCCAATCATATATTAATGTTATTTTAATAGATTATATATGCAAGATTATATATATATATATATATATATATAATAAAAGACCAATCATTTTAAAGTCATGATCTTTAAATAAGCATTCAGAGTTGGTTGTAACTCGGAAAAAAGATACTTGAACGTTCCAAAGTTCAATAATAGCTATTGAACCCATGCAAATGCGAAAGTTTGTGCTTTTCGACTGAGGCGAGAAAGAGAAAGAGCGCAAAATGAAAAGAATTATATGATAACCCATGAACTAACCTCCACGACCAAATCCCATACTGTCCAGAGTGTCTCTGGCCAGACGGAGATCAAGAGAAAGTTCCGGATAACCGGCTTCCTCACATTCAAGGATGGCCTTCTCCAATTCAGGCCGGCTCTTGTTTTTGACTGCAGTCTTCAATTGGTCACGGAGTGCGTCAGGTAATTTGAGATCTGATTAACGTAATCATTATTTAGAAATATCCATTAGTAATGATTAAGTTAAACATGAATGAGGATTTTTCTTATAGAAACATGAGAAATTCTGCATTTAATCCATTGATTTGTTATCGATTAAACGGAATCATTTAAGCATAAGTACATTTATAAAGATTTGAATTTTTTACTTAGTAAAGAGAAGAGAATAACATTTACAAAATAAGTTTTTCTTAATCCAATAATTAACAGAAATGGAAATTTTAATTTTTATCGACAAATTGTTTGTTTTTGTTTTTTTTTTTTTTTTTTTTTTTTGAGGGGTTGAAACCTTGACATGCCAATTTTAAGACCTATCAGAGTTTTTCTCATCTAGAACTCTTATTCAAATCAAAGTATAGTAATCAAATATCCACTATTAAGTCCGGTCAAAAAAGATTTAAAACATTTTCACAAATGATGAATGGATATTTATAATCTCGTTACAATTTATTATGCAGTTATGTGATGTATATACGAAAATCTAGAATCTAACCTCCTGTGCCACCTTCCAGTTTATATAAAGCGTCTCTCGCTTCTTGAATGTCAGCATCGAGACCAGGAAGGCCAGCTGATATGCTTTCTTTAATGGCTGCATCCAGAGTTTTCTGATCCTGTTCTTGGATGGCTGTCTTCAACTGTTCACGCACGTTTTCGGGATTAACTGATCCTGATAATCGAAAGATGATTTCATTCGAAATTTAAAGTTTATTCGATTTAATGTAGTTATGATTGATTTGACTATTAAATGTTGAACTGTATATATGTCGATGAAATATATTTATTATAAATCAGTTTTACATGGAAGAATCCAAGTATATTCTGCTTGAAAATAACGGTCTTACTGATAAAGATGTTGATTCTTAAAAAGTTTTAACATGTGAAAATAAAATGTGTTCAAATTACATTTATTTAAACTTATTTGAATGAAGAATTTTTAAATACTTTTGTTTTTATTTAGTACATTTAGTTTAAGACTTTTAAAACAAAGGTAATTTTTGTGCCCTCAATGTAGAAATAGCAACCATTACCAGAACATACACACAATCACACACAAACACATGTGTGTGTGTGTGTGTGTGTGTAGAGAGAGAGAGAGAGAGAGAGAGAGAGAGAGAGAGAAGTTATCATTTAAAGGGCATAATAAATGAATATATAGTTATATTTTAAACTCTAACCTCCGTAACCTCCACCTAAATTATTTAGTGTTTCCCGTGCATCTCGGATTTCGTAAGCAAGTTCTGGATAATCACAGGTCTCACACTCAGCAATTAGCATCTCCAAAGTTGGCCTGTCTTTGAGTTGTACGGCCGTTTTCAGTTGTTCCTGAATATCACCCGGAGCTTTCAAGCTGATCGTCACGTCTATGTAACAAAATTTTCAATACTTAATTAATTGAAATTCATGTTGTTTTTAATCTACGTTTTAAGACTTAACGGTGAAAAAATATTTCCTGACTATATCGATTTGTAATAAATTTAACGTTAAATGGTCACTTTTTTTTAATTTAGATTATTTTCATATCATCATTCTGATTATACCTTTTTAAAGTTTTTTTTTTTACCACAGCCCAAATTAAGGGCTCACTGAAGTATGAAATTATTATCATTATTATTATTAATATTATTATTATTATTATTATTATTATTATTATTATAAGAATGAATTTTCATATTACTTGTAAAAGCGACCCTCACTAAGGACCTATTATTATTATTATTATTATTATTATTATTATTAATAATAATAATATTATTATTATTATTATTATTGCTGTTGTTAAACAGAATGTCTATCTAAGAATCATTTTTAGATATTATCAGTTAACCAAATCCCAATCATCATAATTGATCATTTCTATCATCATTTCTTATTGTAGCCCCATCTTAATTTTTGCTACATCGTCTTTATTTATTTATATATTTATTTATCTATTTATCTATTTATTTGAACATTGGATATTTCAGTTTATACATCGTTTTTATTCTACCAAACGAAACAAAAATATAATTTGATGATTTTTTCTCCGAAAGAATAACGAAAAAATAAGGAGCATTACTGACCAAATATATAATAATAAATTGGTGATCTTTAATCTTGCATTAATCTTTATCCAGATGATTTAACGATTATATTGAGGGTTTTATGAGTTTTTTTCATTTTAAGTATTTAAGACCAGAATATTTTTCATATAACAATGTATCAAAACATCACCAATTTTGCATATAGAAAGTGAAATTTTGTCTCTCGATTTAAAACTATATTACTCCTTTCATACAAAAAAGTATATTTTTTATATATTCAATCAGAATTAAATTTCAAATGAAATGAGTTAATATTACTTTGTAGATGAGAGATGAAATCTAAACTCAATATATTAGCATGAACTAAATCTATATCTTAGTTTATAAGCCTTGGTTTCTTTTTTAATGACATATCAACCTTCGTGGGTTATTTAATGCTAAAGTCATTTTATAGATTAATTGTTTGTATAAAAATATGTATTTGGTGCTTAAGTTTAAATGATTCATTATTTTAAGTGTTTAAAATGTTAAATAGAAACATACAAAGTTCAAAGTTAATCAATTGTGAGGGAATTTTTCCTTTAGAAATGATTGTTATAAATTATGAAAATGTTTAACTTTCGGATCTACTGTGACCAAAGCATCTATATACATTTTTGTTAATATATAGGGAATAATATATTGATAATGCTAACCTCCTCTTTCCCCAGAAAATGGGTAAGAAAATCCTCCGATTTGGCTCATCTCAGTTGACATCATTTCAGAAGGAAATTGTTGGTCTCCGAAGGTGACTTTACCTAATGTTTTAAACGTAGGACGCACTGAGCCAGGGGAGATAAATCCTATGAGTCAAAGTATATCACTGATTATTGAATTGAATATTACCAATACCAAAAAACAATGAATTTAATTCCAGTAAAAATCATTGATCAAAATTAGTACTGATTGATTATAACCAATGAATCGGACTTATGAAAAAATAATAAATTTAGACGTGACAAAATAATCAGAATGTCAAGATCTTCACAAAACCTATTGATTTTGATGAATTATTGATTCTTATGCAAGACGAGCCCAAAAAAACCTACTCAGAGGATAAATATTAAAATAAATTAACAATATTTCTTTGCTTATTGTAATATTTATTATGTAATTTTCCTAAGAAATTATATCATTTGGAAAGTTTTATCGCTTATTTGAATACAGAATAAAAACTCGTTCATATATAACAAACTTTAAATGCATGGTAAAGATAAAATCAAGATTGTTCACTATTTCAAAGAGGACCCTGCAGCAGCCATCAAGCATCAGCTGTACGGCCACTTATCACCCATCACAAGGAGTAACTCATAAGAAACACTTACCAATGGACTCCTACACATGGACACACCAGTGTTGGCTGATAAGCAAAATTTTACATGCATCAGCTTTGGGTTGATACTGGGTACCATCTGTGAGACTAACTAAGAATGATGGCTCATAAGGATTGATGATGAGAGAGAGTTAAAGGAATCCATTCTGTCTGCATCCCTTGATGATGATGATGATGATGATTCTGAACAAAAAGCTTAAGTATATATGTGAACCAAAGCTTCTTCCCAATTTGAATTGATGAGCAGCCGGTGAAATGAAAGTTATGTCTATTAAGAGAAGCTAGAATAATGCCAAAAACGTTCTTATTTTTGTCAAGTGTGACATTCTTTATGATATCAATGCAACTACTCAGAAGATTAAACTCAGCTTAGATAGGGTATCTTTTATATTTTCCTCGAACAGCATAATATTCTTTTCATCAGTTCAAATCAATTGAAAACTATGTTTGTAAGGTAAACTTTAAAAATCGAGAAATGTTTACTTTACTATTAAAAGAATACTTTTCGTTCAGAATCCAGAGATCCCCACATCAACGAATAAATAATTATTTATTATTACGTCATTGAATAATACATTTAATTTTTGCTATTTTTTGAAAGAGTTTTTATTCATTTCTCACATCTCGACATAAATTTATGTGCAATCAAATAAAACTTCAACTTAACCGAGATATAAAACCAATTAAATTTAAATGAGATGGAAAACCGGGAAAAAGTTCAAATTAGATATGGAAAACCTAGTAAAATAGAAGATAGAAAATGCGAAGTTATATGGAAACCAACCTTCGCGGCCCGTTTCCATAAAATCTAAAATATTTCTGGCTTGTTGAATGTCCGGGAGAAGTTCTTGGTGTCCAGACGACACACAGTCATTAATGGCTTTTTCAAGAGCTTCAACATTGTTCTCTCGTTTGGCTGACTCCAATTTCAGACGCAAAGAGTCTGGTGTCTGAGATCCTGTCCACCAAACCAAGGCAAAAGAAGAAATCGGTAAACATGAGATTTGGAATGAAGTAATTTTTTAAAAGAGAAGCTAAAAAAAGCATAAGCTGTATCCAAATGACGACAAGTGTCGAAATAACGACAAGAAAACAAATTTTGTTATTTTATGGTTAAAAACCGAAAACGCAAATAAATATTTTAAGTCAAGCTTGAAAATATCTGTTAAAAATAAAATTTGTTAGAAACTCAAACAAAATAAGGAGAAAAGATATATCTCAATTTCAAAATAGCAATTGACAAAAGATTAAAAACGCATGAATCAAAGCATTCTGTAAAATAGAATGAAAAATCTTATAAAAAGCGAATGAAAAATGAATAATATAAAGCATGAAAATGTGTAAATATTCGAGAAATCTTTTATATCGAAAATTCTCCATCTTCAAAAGTAATAATCCAACGTCTATTTTTTGGCAGACAAAGAGCTTCGCGCGTTATTATAAAAGCAAGAATCAAATTTTATCGGCTGAAAAAAAAAAATAAAACCAAAAACTAACCTCCTCGCCCAAAGCCCATATTTTCCAGAGTGTCTCTAGCCTCAAGAAGGTCACGAGAAAGTTCCGGATAACCGGCTTCCTCACTTTCCTGGATGGCCTTCTCCAAGTGAGGTCGGCTTTTTTGTTTAATGGCGCTGTGCAAATTTTCACGAATATCTTTGGAAGATTTAGAGCCTGGTAAGCAACAGATCGTTTTAATATATCAATATTTTAGTGGAAAATTTTATACCATATAAATTTCGATTTTATTCACCGTCTAGTTCGATGATAATTGAATTTGATAAGCGAAATACAAAAAAGGAAATTTACAACTATGACAATCAGGGGTCCATTGTGAACTTTATAAAATTACACGCTTAATTCAAGATGCTATCGACTGATTAGTTCAGTCAAAGGGATTTAATTTTCCTAACTTAAACTATTTCACATTTCAAGAAAAATTGTTGGAATTAAAAACCTTTCTTTAGTAGGAAAAAGTTTTTTTCAAAATTGTAAAGACGGTTTTAGATTTTTCAGGGGAGAAATAAATCTGGAAAGAACTGATTTTTAAGAGCTTTACATATGAGATATACCCCTGTATCAAACAATGGATTAGTTTGTTATTTTATTCCATAATTTAAAAAAATTAATCTTGAGATATTCTCATGCTCAATGCAAAATATAAACTAAAGATTAAAGAAGTTATTTTTAGAAGCTGACCTCTTGTTTGACCCTTCAAGTTGTCTAGTATGTCTCGAGCCTGACTGATGTCAGAATCAAGTTCTGGAAAGCCAGAGGCCAAACATTTTTTGATTAACTTTTCCAAATGTTTCTTATTTTTCTCTTTCATGGCTTCGCTCAGCTTCTTACGAAGGGATTCTGGGGTTGTCTTTCCTGTTAAAGCCAATTTAAACAGAAATACCTTAGAAAATCCACACAATAGCAGAAACAATAGTTATCTTTCTATTTTTTTCTTTTAATCTTGCAAAAAATAATATATAAACTGATGACTAAAAATTAGGCGAAATAATTTTACATGAGATATTGGAATATAAATTGAATATGGCTCATTATTTAGCGACAATACCATGTGTGTGTGTGTGTGTGTGTGTGTGTGTGTGTGTGTGTGTGTGTGTGTGTGTGTGTGTGTGTGTGTGTGTGTGTGTGTGTGTGTGTGAAAGTGGATAAATCAAACACAACTTCTAAGTAGTCTGAAGTTCTTCCTTCAATAAAGAACGAAATATTGTTACTAAACCCGTTGTGTTAGATTTATCCACTTATTCTTATCATCTTGTCAGATTCACGAAAAACCACCATTTCTCCATAAATATATATACACTGCTTACATACTATGTATATGTATTTTTATCTGTATCAGTAAATTTATAAATTAATTCCATAAGTAAGAATATATAAAAATTAATTGATATTACGTATTGTTTGATATTTAGTTGATATTATGTACACAATATTATATACTATATATCTATAAGAAAATATATACTGTTACATATTATCATATTATTATTATATATATTCCCACACACACACACACACACACATATATATATATATTACTTAACATATAAACATATATATGTTGATTAACTGATTTAAGGGCATGTCAATCCATCTAGGATTATTTTATGCCTTGAGATTGGAGAATTGCGTTAATTGTATGTTAATATTCATTTTTTGTGGAGTTGTTTTCCTAAGAGTTTTGCATATATATATATATATATATATATATATATATATATATATATATGTGTGTGTGTGTGTGTGTGTGTGTATCACATATATATATATATCTTATATATAAATATATATATCATATCTATATCTATCTATCTGTCTATATATATATATATATATATATATATATATATATATATATATATATATATATATATATATATATATATATATATATATATATATATATATATTTATATATATATATATATATATATATATATATATATATATATATATATATATATATATTTATGTTTATAAAACAATTATTTCATCGATAATATAGACTGATAATATAATATAGTCTTAACACAACGTTCAAGTATTTTATAGTCGTAATTAATCGTTTGCTTTGCTAACGAAGTAGAACGTTAAAATGTGATTGTTTTGCTTTTTCAAAACAAAACAAACCTTAAAATAAAAAAGTATGTCAAAAATATAAATCTGACCTCCATAACCTCCACCCAATTCCTTGAGGGTAAGCCTCGCTTCCCGCATTTCATAAGCCAACTCCGGATATTCCACATGTTCACCTTCTTCGATAAGTTTTTCCAGAGTAGGGTGGTCTTTTTGTTCAGTGGCTAATTTCAGTTCGTCACGAAGACTATCAGGAGATTTTCCTCCTCTGAAGAACTCTGAACACAAAGAAATATTCATTCATTTACACACGGATACACAGTCAGGTATTAGTGTGTATCTATGTGTGTCTGTATGTGTGGCGATATAGAAGTTGTATGTATGTATGTATGTATGTATGTATGTATGTATGAGGTAATATATTTTCTATCCCTTTTACATAAATGACAACATATTAAAAGTAAATGACAAAAATCACTACGGTCGAATGAAACTGATAAGTAAGTTAATATGGCTGTTATAAATATGTATTTATAAATAAGCAGGAATATAGCGAATTAAAGCGAAAGATATTTTGAAAGAGACGGACATAGAAATACAAGAGAGAGAAAGCATATTAGAGAGATGAGAAATTACACTAAGAGAGCGACAGAGAGATTCTTGCGAACAGTTATAAATGAGAGAGAGAGAAATTAAAATAGAATAATACAGGTGTCGTTTTGACATACAGATCTTTGGGCATACACATAGAAACACAAACACACACATATATACATACGTACACACGTACACACACACACATATATATATATATATATACACGTATATATATATATATAAATATATATATTTATATACTAGGCCATTGGCCTAATGAGTAAAGTATTTGCTAATGATCTGGGAAACTGGGGTTCAATCCCAAGTCGCGTCATACCAAAGACTCAAAAAATGGTACTTGATATCGCCTTGCTTAACACTCAGCATTATAATGTATGGATCAAGGGTAAAGTGGAGCAATCCATGGAATTGAGTAGCGCCCTACCCTACACTCCGGTGTAGTAGCTATTGAAAAGGGAGCCTTCGAGTCACCCTGACTAAGGTTGCCAACTTTACTTTTTATATATATTCTTACTAGCAAGTGAAGAAGGGTTTTGTAAGGTTGAGAACAAAATTCTAGCAGCCAGGTGATATCAGTATATAACGTTCTTAACCTTAAATTTAAAAGAATGCATATACATTTGCAATATGCAAAATAACTATAACTTATGTTATTTTTTTCCATAATGCACAATATCAGAAATAGAATCTCTATTAAATCGAATATAGACAGATGATTAAAATCGCGTTTTAAAAACTTTTAAAATAATTTTTTTTTAAAAATCAGATTACTGTAATTAAAAGCCTTTCAGCATAACAATCAGTATCGTGATATAAATTAATCTTCAGACACAATCGTCGAAAGACCGATTTTTATGGTGAATTTGACAGTTACGCTGAAACGTAATTAATTATCGGTCTATATTCAACTTTAAACAAGCACACATATACAAAAATGTAAGGAAGCAGACTGATTAGAGAAGTTACGTATAGATTGCCGGATAGAGACAGATAATGAGGTAGTCTTACCGACAAAGAAAGCGTTTCAAAGAGAGAGAGAGGTAGAGAAAGAGAGAGTGAGTGAGAAACCTGAAAAATCTCTTTTATTAATATCTGAATATTTAGGAAAGCGAGATTTTAAACACATAAAGCAGCCAGTTAAAAGAATGATACTGGAAATATATATATATATCTTATATTTAATTCGGAAATATATCGGATCAGAAAGAGTTTGTTGCTAACCTTTCATGCCTCCCGTCATCTTATGATAAAATCCGGGCATTGATTCCGGAAATCCGCTCTGTTCACCATCGGTTTTTGGCATTTTCCCTGATCTCCTTAGAGGAGAACCCGGAGAAGCAGGCGAACCTGGGCATTCAGGGGAGATAAATCCAGGTGATATAACTTTAGAGGAAAAGAGGTGGAAAACTATATTTAGAAGAATAGAATTATATATTGTTCAACTCTTCGATGAAATATCAAAAGAGCGACAGAATATCAATATCCAACAGAGTATTAAAAATCAATTGTTAGATAAGGAATAAGCATTATATATATATATATATATATACACATGTTAATGATATTTTAATAGATTATATAAGCAAGATTATATACATATCCATATATATATATATATATATATATATATCGTTGGTCATACTAGATCATTAGGATATAAAGTTTGATTCTTGACACTGTTCGAGGCAATGTTGGTTACTTGTGACAGGTTATTTTGTTATTTTCTCGAAGACGAAAGTAACTATAGGGCCTGAGTCATGGATAGATACACAGACAAAAAGTTGTAAGCTTTTATCGTAAATAATATTGAAATCATTATTATTATTATTATTATTAACTACTCAAAAAGTGTTCCAACATTGACTTACGTCAAGAAAATCAGCATCCCAATCGTTGACGTTTTCCTGAGTTTTTAATACTACAAGAAATTAACGTAACTTGTTCATCTACAGGCCAAGCCATTAATTACTATGTCGATCTTTATCATAATTATCAATTTAAGCAGCAGGGTAATTAATACAAAGTAATTAAAGCCAATATTATTTGCGCTAAATCTCTCTCAAATGACTGACCTCCACGGCCTCCGTCCCAAAGATCCAGAGTGCGCCGAGCATTCTGGATATCGGGTATTAATTCCAGGTGTCCAGATGCTATACACTCGTCAGTCAATCTCTCTAGAGTTTCCCGATCATTTTGCCTTTTTGCCAGTTCCAGCTTGTCACGCATTTGGTCAGGGTGTCTGTTGCCTGATAACCGAAATACATCATTCAATGAATAAAAAGAAAAGAAAAAGGGGAAAAAAATGATTGATTCTAAGCATAAATTCCCATTAATTTTTACGCTTCTCTGATATTCGAAGATGTCAATTAGCGAAATCGAGAAAGTACCATTTAGTGTTTTAGCATAAAAGAATTATCGCAATTATCAAAAGGGGTTTTGAGATACCGACGGTCTTACGTTGAAATCAATAGAGGACAAATACTTCTAAAATTGTTATAAAAGCCAAACTCATTATTATCTTGTAGCAATGATGAAAGTTTGATGAGGCAATATGTATGAACATCGCAGAAAGCCATTTTTGCCATATTACCACAGGCGGCCTTTTTTTTTTTTAATCAACGCGTATTTTCCGGCAAGATTTTAACAATATTAAACTAATAGATACTTCTCCATAAATATATCACAACACCAGGAGTTTAACATTAAATGTTTAAAAGTATTTAAAGAAAGATTTAATTATAGAAGTTATGAGAAAACCTGCTTTAGAAATAATCCCGAACTTTGCAAGGAAAATTGAAGCAACAGTAATGACAAGACTCAGAATGAAATGCTAATGTTTGCAATAAGCATGACTGATATACTAACCTCCACGCCCGAAGCCCATACTCTCCAGAGTGTCTCTGGCCTCAAGGAGATCGTAAGACAACTCTGGGTAACAGGCCTCTTCTGCTTCAATAATGGCCTTCTCCAATTCAGACTGATTCTTACGTTTGATTGCATTTTGCAGACGGTCAAGAATATCTTTGGGGGATTTTAAGCCTGAAGGATAAGAAGATGATTGTATGGATTGAACGAAAATCAACTTATCGAAAGTATAAGACTCTCAAATTTGTTGAGGATTCATTGATAAGAAAAAGATCGTAATTCGAATTTTATCAAATTTTGATAATTATAAATATAACAAGAAAATGGGTTACCCCAAAATCATTAAGAATCAATTTCTTATTGAAATTTGGTTTAATTTCTTTTATGGCATATTAACTCTTTATTGGGTTATTTTATGCCAAAGCCATCTTTATCGTAGAACAGCAGTTGATCTTTTTAAACCCACAGCTGGGTGGTATAGGGGGTTCTTAGCTTTCGCAGCGATATTAGTCTGAAAGCGAACGAACTAGCGTGAGTAGAGTTCGAACTCGAGATCACAGTGGAGCGATTTAGCCATTACACCACGTTGACTTATTAGAATTAGGTCCATTCCAGTCCAATGATTATTTTGAATTATTACTCTATAATTTCCGTTCTCCTAATATTTTAGATGAAGTTTGGAATTTCTATTTTTGACTAGTTTTTCTTTCATCCTAATTTAATTGTTTGTTTGGGGGTTTTTTTTGTCTTTTGTTTATTTCTTTTTTGGTGTAGCTTTTTTGTACACCTATCGGTTGCCTGAATTTATTCACCGAAACATCGTCATAATGAATAGACTAAGTTATCAGACATCAAGTTTAATTAATTATTTACACTAAATAGCAGGGAATAGCATGGAATCTACTTCTGGTTCAATCTTTATCAGCCATGCCACTTATTTCACAGTCGAAGAATGAATATAATACTTATTAAAACGAACTGATTGTTGCGATTAAAATTAGAATAAAATCAAACCAATGAGATAAAAGGAAAACACGTAAATTATTAATAATAATGATTATGCTTCATTGGGGTATTTTTGGTCAATTTAAGACTTATATATGATATTTGTTGTGTAGTTAAAGAAAAAGTAAGATGGAATACTGTATATCGGAAATTCATTTGAAAAAAGAATGTAGCTCTATGGTAAATATGAACTGCACCTTATTGAGATTTTGTGATCGAAACACTGAGAGGCTATAACAGTAAGACAGGCTCCCGAGAAAAGGTATCTGCGTTCAAATTTTACCCGAAGCTTGTTATTTATTTCCGATTCATTTTACTAAATATTTTAAAATTGCAACCTGGAAGTTGCAAAAAAACAACAGAATAGGATAAAAAATGTTAATAAATAGTTAATAATATCGTCTCGTTATATATCAATTTTATCTTGATCATATCAGTTATTTTCTCTGAAAGAATTGGTTTCTTAAAGTTTTCGTAAAGTTTTATGTTTGCCATTATTTTTGCATGAGATATCAATATCTAATGAATATTAGGATTCGTTATTACATCTTAAAAAGATATTCACACAATTAGGTAACGCTAACCTTCTTTGCCTCCCCTCTGGATATGAAGAGTTTCTCTAGCCTTTTGGATATCGGCTTCCAGTCCAGGAAGACCAGCCGACACACACATCTTAATGACTTTATTCAATTTTCGCTGGTCTTTTTCTTCTACCACTTCCTTCAGGTGTTGACGTAAAATCTCAGGAGTTCGATTTCCTGAGTGCCAAAAAAGATTTTATCCGAAAAAAAAAGGGAATAAAAAAAGAAAGAAACTTATGGTTTAGAAAGAGATATTTTGATTCAAAATCAACATTCTCACCGGGTTTATATTTATTGTTGAGCGATGAATTATTGCGCGTTAGAAATGTTTACGAATTAAATGAAGGTATTTAATAATTTCTCCTTTTGTGAAGATATGTGCACATATTTCAATGTTAGGAACAGAGAATTTACTTTATTCACTTAGAAAGTTAAATGAAATTTTAAGAAAGATTACTATACGTAATGAACTGAAAATAAAAAAATATTTTATCAATATCTTGAGAAAGAGACTGCTCAAGAAAAAATGATAGATAGGCAGATAGAAAGATAGATAGAAAAAGTATTTGAAAATAGAATATGATAAACTAACATACAAGGAAGAAAGTACCTTTATATAAAGACAGAGAGAGAGAGAGAGAAAAAAAAACAAGAACAAATTTCTGAATGACCATATTTTATATGCTAACCTCCGTAACTGCCACTCAGCTTCTTGTATGTTTCTCTTGCATCTAAAAGGTCATAGCCAAGTTCAGGGTACTCGGCCTTTTCACATTCAATGATAACCTTTTCCAGATTTGGTTGATCATTTTCTTGCACAGCCATCTTGAGCTGTTGCCTTAAAACATCGGGAGACTTAATCGCCGCCAAACGATCTATGTACAAAAAATGGCATAAAATCTTGTAATTTATATTTGGAAATAAGGGCATAGTAATAAGAGAGGCAAGGTTACATCAGGTTAACTTATTACATTTCGTCGATCCTGTTCAACTAGTCGTCTATTCTAAAAAGGAAAACCAACAGATGTTATTTCGCGCCTTCATAGTTCTTTTAATAGACGTCTTTGTTTGATATTCTTTTATCGATGTCCTAGAAAGGGGCAATTCTTTAATCGACATATACACGATTAAGTACTGCTATGATAATATTTGTTGGATTACAAAGCAAGGAAAAGCCAGGGAATATTTTGAAAGTCTAATTTCCAGATCATTTTCAAAATAATTCAGCTGTCAAAAAATAAATAAATGGTTATATAAGGTTGAAAGTGAAACAAAATGTGTATTTGACATAAGGCTACTTCACAGGTGAATATAGAAAATATCTGGCGTTTTTTGGACGGTTGAAGTTAATACAATATTTACAAAAACCGTTCGATGACTAGAGTCCTTCATATTTAAAGAGAAAAGGTCAACATGTTCAGGGTACTTTTATATTTAATAAGTATTACTTCAAACATTACACACGCATAATACCATGGGTTCCCGCCCAAATCACGAAAACTGATTCCTTGTTTTTCTTTATACGTAAAATGGGGACTAAAAGAAAAGACGAAAAAAAAAAAAGTTTCGAAGACAAAGCTCGTAACCATGGGAAGGAGGTGTTAAAGAATCAAAACAAAAGATTCCTCAATGTTTTTTTAAATCCTTGATTATTCTTTAAAATATTTTTGTGACGGAAATTTTGTGAAGGCTCTGAGAGTTAACTGTCGTAAATGATATTCAAAATATCAGTCACCAAACCACCAAATATTTTGCTATAAGCGAAGAAATTTAAGTGAAGACACCTTCTGTAGTTTTAAGAAAAGTTATAATTATTTCAGTTGTTATTCGGACTATTTTCTTTTTATACTGCTGTTGTCTTTTTCACGGGGAATGAATACAGATTTTTAAATTTGTTTCTCTGTGACATCCTTCAGAGGTACAACAAGCATAGGAAGAGAGAAGGGTATTTTTCTGGATATGCAACTAGAAAATTAGTGATGGAAAATCCACTAATTGGATCAACCCATTTTCCGCCAGACTAATTTACGCAACTTATTTGAATTTTCTTGCTTTTTTCTTATCATCCCTATATATCATTTTCACTTCATTTCTAAGGCATTTTCTCATTTCTATATTGTGCTGGCATACCAAGCATGGTTATAATTATATTCTTTGATTGAGACTTTCAAAGAACGACTTGGTTCTCCCATACAATCTTCTACCGAGAAAAAATAACCCCTTCTTTTCATATATACTGTAACCACGAAGGAAGTGCTATGGATGGTCTAAAGTGTTGTAGAAAGAAAAATCAGTTAGGATTTTTTAAATTAATTCAACAGTTCGAAAAACCTTTGGAATTTAAATTATAAGATTTCTTAAAACAAACGCAGCGCAATAGTTTGATATGAAAGTATCACTTCGTGTCTTTCTATCATTATCTAAAAGCCAAATGCAATCAGGTGACAAAGAGAATATTTTTTTTAAATATTTCTGGCTTATCTATGAAAATGGTTCTGACCTCTTTGAAAGCCTCCCATAGTCTGGTAAACTGCAGGTGTCACTTCAGCAATGATGGTGTGCTCGCCTAGGATTCGTTCCGATCCCGTTCTACCTATTTTCATAGGGGATGCAAGGGGATCCGGAGATTCAGAAGACCCAGGGGATATAAGGCCTGATAACCGAATATGATGTTTTCAATAAATCGATAAGAACACGGAGAAGAAAAAACAATATAAACAAACAAATAGATGAACTGCGGAAGCATAAAAATGGATAATCAGAAAATGTATCTTAATGAAAAAGGATGTTTCATCGAATGCGTAAAACGAAATCTTACAACTGATAACCAGATTTTTGTCACGTGAAAATAAAATCATTTCAATGATAAACTAGCATTGATAGCAAAATAATTA
This sequence comes from Sepioteuthis lessoniana, assembly GCA_963585895.1. Classification (NCBI taxonomy): domain Eukaryota; kingdom Metazoa; phylum Mollusca; class Cephalopoda; order Myopsida; family Loliginidae; genus Sepioteuthis; species Sepioteuthis lessoniana. Next base: position 134,449,280 of record OY757907.1, read on the forward strand.
GGTCTTGTTTAATTTATAAATCATAATTCATAAATCATAATTGATAGGTTGACCCCCAAAAAACAAAACCCATTATTACTTCTTCAAAAATATATGGGTTCTGTTTTGTTTTTTAGTTGTTTTTTTTTTTTTTTTTTTGTTTTTTTTTTTGTTACCCTGTATCTAATTTCGTTCATTTTCGCTAATTTCCTTGCCTCTTCGATTTTTCACACTTCTTTTCATAACTTGTTGAATATGATAATAAATGAAACATTTTGCCCATCCATCCACAGATTGTTGACCATAAAACTTAGAAATCGTAGCTATCTTTATTAATACATATAAAGTAAATGACTTTAAAGAAGATAAAAAACTTCTCTTGTTATCATTTTAAAAAATGTAATTTCTACATATAGAATGTGAATAATAATAAGATAGATATGAACCGCATCACTTAGAGACGTTCATAATCATCGGCTATAAAAACACTTTTTATTAATTCATCACTCGCAAAAATAAAACATGGTGTCTATATGAGTTTCCTCGTAAACTTAATCTCTCACAAAACCTGAACCAAATATTCTTACTCGGATCCGCTACTGGTCGTATAATTTTAAGTTAACTGGAAATTAATCAAAGCGGGTATGAAATTCGTGAAAATGGTTATGGAAATCAACTTTAAATGATATTAAGGAATATTTTGGAGAATAACTCAAATGTAACACAATGTGATAGGAAATTTTCTGAAGACAAAATAGGTGAAAACATGAAATGGCATTGTTTTATAAATATTCTTGAAAATGCCACAAATGAATTACAGAAAAATTTAGAATAAGGAAATGAAACAATACAAGTGAAAGAAGGAAAACATTGAATGAATGCGCTTCGTTTAATTAGGTATTATTGTACCGTTTTTACTCTTCTATTATTTAAATTTATGAAAACCAATTTTTTAAGTGGAAATTTACATACATCCATATTTACAGAAAAAAGTAGAATTTCTAAACAAGATTGTTTCCGTGGAGATTTAAAAAGCTTACGAAGTATATATAAAGTTTAAATTTGTATGGAGAGAAATAAAGATTATACATTTTGTATTATATACCTTCAGTGTTAGGGAGAGGTATACCAGCTTCGAAAACCAGAATTCGAAAGCTTGGCTTTTAACTGGATTCGATATATGACTTCTGCTACTAATGTTCACAAAAAGTTAAATTGAAAGTTAGAATATTTAAAAAGCAAGAAAAAGAAATAGAGGGCAGAATTAGCAGACCTTCACTATACTGCTCAATGGTGAAGTCTGTTGTACTTCCAGTTTGGTAAACATCAAACACAACTTCAGTATAGCCAGTGGTTCCATATGGACGTGAAACCATTCCAGAAGGAGAAGAACCGTGAAAGACAAAACCTTGAAATGCAAAAACGACGAAAAACAACGGACAACTTATTATCAAACAAACTCGAAAGAAGACAATAAGTCAATCAAAAATACTTTGCATTGAACGTCTTTAAACTTTATAAGACGTCAAAGACAAATAACTTATTACTTTATGAAATTATAATGAATCTCAGAAATTATTGCTTAAATATAGATATAAATATATGGAAAAATGTAAAATACGAACAGAATATTTCATTGTATATAATGTTAGTATAAAATGTTGTAAATACATCTTTCAATATACGTAGTCTTAAAAAACCTTTGGTAGGAAAAAGCATATGCAGTTCAATCTGTTACTCTTTAGCCATGACATAAGCAAATATTTTTCTAAGCAAATATGTATTTTCAACATTATATCCTTCCTTTGTCAAGACACTTAATTCACTGGGGAATACTGATAATGTAGATGAAATATTATAAAAAGAAAATTTCTATTCAAAATTAAATTTAAAAAAAACAAAAAAAAAATCAAGCTATGGAATTTTTGATCAAATCCTTGTTCGGGAATTCTTTCAGCCAGTTTCTTCGTCTTTGGTAAGTGCAATAAAGACGAGGAAACTGGTCCGAAAGTCAACGCATAATAGTAGCAAAAATTTGTTTTTAAAACAAAGCAAATAATAAAAGTTGATGAGAAATAAGATTCATGAACTCGTAATGACATATTCAGGGCATATACGATATTGTTATTTGCATTTAGCATGAACTATTTTGGAATCAGGCTAGTTAATGACTTCTGGGTTAACATTAGCCTACCAGATATCTCAACTTCACATATAAGATCAAACAGATAAAATAAATTCAGGGGAAAAGGTGGGGTACTTATATGCTATTGAATATGGCAATTTCCGAGTTGTAATTTTCACTAGTAAAGTATTTCAATTATTTTAATCTACTTAAAATATATTTGATCAAGTAATTACAAAAAGATACAAGAAAACCCTCGTAAGAATCAAACTAACCTCTGTCAGGTCTGTTCAATAAGGAATCAATATTTTCACGAACGAATTCAATATCTGGCCACAATTCACAGTGACCAACCGATACACACTCATCAATACATTGTTCTAATGCATGACGATTATTTTGCCTCACATTAGACATCAGCTTTTCTCGCAGCTTTTCCAGATTTTTACAACCTATCAACCGTAATGAAATACATAATAGCTTAAAACATTTTAAAATTCAAGACAAAATTTACTGCCTTTATGAATGTTTAAGTTCTTAATTAAGCAACAATAAACAAATTAATGAAGAAGTTTCTGGACGTATTATTTATAGCAAAAAAAGAGCATTTGATAAAATATCTTTAAAAATATGTTTCTGTCTATTGTTAGTTATTCCATAACACAAAATTAAAAAATATTTAAATAGATTTTTTAAAATTTCATATAGCAAAAGTCCGTCGTATATAACTCGAAATATATAAGCAAAGTTAGTTATTATGTTTTGTGATGTTTAAGAATAAAACAATTCATAATATTGGCATATTTTATCTATTCCGACATTCATCGTTATACTGACGTTATATCTTTCATATATAGAAATTGATGCAACTTAATAAAACTTTATAAAGGAAAATGTTCAGATTGATCAATAAATAATCAAATACTTCCTCAAAGAATGAATTAAATATACCAACAATGAAATTTTACAGAAAATAAAAGCCTTAAAATCAAAATAGCGCTTTCAAAGCGAAAGGAAAATACTTTTCTTAAGAAATATAAATAGCCAGAGCAAGAAATATGGATTTAGCAGAACATGACACCAAATAAAGAACAAAACTACTAAAAAAAATAATTATGCTTATCAAACAGCCCGCCAGTATAAAGCTTTCAGTTTTCAGGACGACAAAATGCAAAGCAAAAAAAAAATAAATATTTTACTTTACCTCGGAAATTGAATACTTAGTGAGATACACACATTAATTATAGACTTATCTAACCCACTATAGTACTGGGTCGTTTTTAGTGTTTTAAAAAAGCGTTGTCTATAAACATTTCTAAAATTCTGAGACGATTTCCAGTTTTTGTCTGACTAGCATAAACGGTAATTATTTTATCATTATATTCCAACTTATTTATTCTTCGGCCTTTATCATTGGTAAAAATTCTTACACAATTTCATACCATACCTTCACAAATTGGTCGGAATTTTATTCTACTATCCATTGATTTTGTCAAAGCATTTTAGTCGATTGATTCTTCGGCTTTTTTCCAAGTTATGAATAAAGGAGGTTTATTGCTATAAATAGATTTATACTTAAACGTAAAGAAATTTCTGCTGGCGTAATCAATATTCTTTTGTACACGAAAAAGATCATGTGAACGCTGCTAAAATGATTGAACCTTAAAATTTTGAAGTGCATTAAGTAAATAAAGGGTGTCTGCAGCAGTATGATGGCTAATGAGGTCATCTCGCAAAACATACAGCTATAGATTGGCTTTTATGATGGTTCGCGGAGAAACTAAGCTTAACAAAGTAAGCAAGAGAATCAGGTATATTTTCCTAGACTGCTGTTAACAAGTTTGATATATATATATATATATATATATATATATATATATATATGTGTGTGTGTGTGTGTGTGTGTGTGTGTGTGTGTGTGTGTGTGTGTGTGTGTGTGTGTAAAACATTAGTATTTTAGTTTCGTTGAGTAATGCAAATGTAGTAGACTTCACTTTAGAGAGTGCTCAATTATTGTGGCCTTCTACTGTAGTATGATAATTTCTATAAATTTGAGCTGGGTTTGCTGAAACTATTTTTTCTATTGATAACTCACGCGCATACGCCCGCACACACACACACACACACACACACACACACACACACACACACACACACACACACATACATATATGTATATTATTTTATTGTTTTTGTTATTTTATGCATAATTCAATAATCAGAAAATAAAAATAATAATAATAGCTGTTTTTTAATTTAATAGTCCATAACAGCTGTTTCATGTTCAACGTAAAAAACGTCTATTCAAATAATTGCGTAGCACATGAAACAGCTGTAATCGACAATTTAATAAAAAAAATCATTGATTTATTAATTATATGTATGGTTGTGTGTGAGTATGTTCGTGTGTGTGAGTGTGTACTTTCTGTTTTGTGTTCATAGTAAGAATGTTGATTTAAAGAATATTCTAATGAAATCAATATTCAGTGAGCACGTTTATAGTGTGACCTTGTGACTGAATAAGCTACTTTTAGTAAAAAAAAAAAATTTAAAACATTTGTATTTAAAATATTAATAAATTGATTCAGAAGAGAACAACGCTTTTTCAACCCAAATCTACTGAATATAAGCAAGAAAAGAAAAGAAAAATTATTTTCAATAAATCCACCTGGAAAATTTGGAGAATAGTCATTTCGAATCAGGATACGATTAAAAAAAACATAATGATCAATTTTTGATATTGCGAAAGTTGTTTTTTTTTTTTTATCGATTAAAGAATCCTTAAATTTTGGACATTCTTTAATAGATTAGAGTATAACTTTAAGCAGTAGAATTTCAGCAAAATAAAAAAGCAAAATATTTTATATTGGCTTATCAAAATGGATAAAAAAAAAAGGCAGAACAGTTTTCTTAAGAATAAGAGTCTCTTAAAAGCGATAATATCTTATTCTTTGCCAAGCTGAGAGCACTTAATTCATAACACACTGACCTCCCCTTCCTCCGCCCAAATAATCCAAAGTGTCACGGGCATCAGAAACAAGGAAAGATAACTCTGGATAACCAGCGGCTTCACATTCTGTTATAATGCGTTCAAGATTGATTCGACTTTTTTGTTTGATGGCTGACTGAAGAGCTTCTCGTAGAGATTCTGGTGATTTGATACCTAACAAGACATCATTATAATCAATCAATCAATCAAAAAATAAATCATTTTCCGAAAAGCAAATTTTTCTAAAGCAGCCAAATAAAAGAAAAAAGTGGGTGGGATTTCGGAATTTGAAAAACATTAATAACTAACAAAGCATTGAATTTGTTGCTTGATCAAATAATGTCAATGAAAATTTTAAGTTTGAAATTTAAACACAGGGGTAACTAACGGTTACTCCTTTCGATCAGAGTTTTAAAAAAATCAGTCCCATAAATTAATGATTTTAAAAGGAGGAATAGAAGATAGATCGATACACGAAATTGACTTACACTTGAATAAATGAGAGTATACTAAAAGAAACTTTATTTCTTTTCATCCTCATCATTCAAAATAGAAAGGTTTTCTTCATTTAATGTTTAGATATTTTGGGACAAATCTTTTTAGTTGATTGTTCATCTGATTAATTCTTTGGGCTTCCGATGGGTGTTTTAGCTGTTTTTGACTGTGATTAATTTGTGTGTGTGTGTGTGTGTGTGTGTGTGTGTGTGTGTGTGTGTGTGTGTGTGTGTGTGTGTGTGTGTGTGTGTGTGTGGTTTCCAATGGTTACACTTATACTAATTCAATCTTACCCATAATAAATGATGGGTATATATCTCTGATAAGCAGATTATTAGCCAACATCAATAAATTAATCAATATTTAACAGATATTTAACTAGAAGTTACATCAGAACATTATTACTGTTATTAATAGATATTGAACTATAAATCTTGAAAACTAAAATAACCCAAGAAAGAAATTATTTAAGGTAAATAATTTTGTGAAGCATAAAATAAATTCGAACTGAAATTTTACAGGGAACAAAAAGCAAGTATTTTTGTAAGCAAAAGCGTCTTCAAATAAAATGTTTTTGCCAACCTCCTTGCTTTCCTTCCAGACTATATAGGCTAGTTCTAGCCTGCTGAATATCTGAGTCAAGATCCTTTAGACCAGCTGAAACACAGGAGTTTATGATTTGCCTTAAAATCCTCGGGTCCTTTTTGTTCACCGCTTCCATCAGTTGGTCCCGAAGAACATCAGATGACTTACAACCTGTATTTGCCGGATTTAGCGGCCGAGGAACAACATAAGTTTATTAGGTATAGCTTGTACGAAAGTTATAACAGAAGCAAATTTTGTATAATATATATTTGATCGTTTCTAAATTTGTAATTATTTTACACAGATTAATAAGACAGATATATATATATATATATATATATATATATATATATATATATATATATATATATATAAATGTATGTGTGTGTGTGTGTTTGTGTGTGTGTGTGTGTGTGGATAGATAGGTAGATATAGATATGTATGTATATAAAGGAACAAAAGTTACTTTAAAAACAATATAGATGAATATTATGAGTAAAAATTTACGTTCAAAAAATGCGGTTTGGTTTTTACTCTCAGATTTTACTTTCACTGTGTATTTTACCTATTGCTTTTATCTTCTTTGTTTTAATGCATTCTTCAGGTCAATATATTCTACAGACTTCCATAATTATATTTTATGGTTGGTGGTCTTTAAATGTTTGGTTAGTGTTTTCTACTTTTTCATGATTCTTTTTTTATCTCTTCAGTCTAAGAGTGCTGCAGAATTGAATAAAGAAGCCTTGTCTGTGTGACATTAACGTAAGACAAAGTTATTCAACTAAAATTGAATCTTGTTTGCTCTCATGGCAAACGCACTAACGTGAGACTTCTAATTTCATTTCCTCAACTCAGTGACACCCGAAAGTTTTCGTTGAAAAGATAAAAAAATTAAAAAATGATTTTTAAATAAACATAAAACTTGAAATTTTTGAAGAATAGATCAATCGAAATGTGTTAAAACACAAAATAATTTCACAGAATAATCAGCCTTTTTATTTTTCAGATTAGATATTACTTTTGTTTCCAAAAATAATCAAATTATATAGCATAGAAAAGTTTAATAAAACTTATTATGAATAAAGCTGACCTTCGTCGACTCTGTCCTGTTGTATTAGAACTTCTCTGGCTTCTCGAACATCAGTCCCTAATTCTGGATACTCGGATATTTCACATTCGTAGATGCATTTGCATATATCCTCGACATTATTTGTATCTATAGCTTGTCTAATTTGTTCGTGAAGGGACAATGGAGTCTTAGAAACCATGTAGATATCTAAACAACCAACCAATCAAAAGAATAAAACAAAGAATTAATTCAAGAAAATATAGGATGATTTTTAAAAGGAAAAACATACCTAATATCTGATTTTCTCATTAAACAACGACCAAAATGATTATGTTGTAATAGTGATAGTTACAATTACAAACCAAAGAAGATAATTCGCAGCAATTATTCAAGTATTAGAAATGAAAAGTACAACTAGAATTGATTAAGAAGATATAAAATTAGTAAGAAAGTAACCGAACATTTGAGGTGGATATGAACTTTCTTTGTGTAAAATATTCACAAATCTTTTCAATTGAAGAACAACAGAAAGTGGCTTTCATCTTTCACAATCATCACTTTTATTCCTATTAAGATATTCATGATGTCACCAATAAAGATATCTTGAAAGCTGAGAACGTTTTTATATGATGTTAAAAATAAAAAAATGTATTGATAACGTTACATATTTGGAAAAAAAGCTCTTCGTCATACAACAAAATATGCTCGTGAATTCCAAAGAATCTGTGGTACTTTACAATATTCAGTGTGAAAACAATTGGAAGTGGATGAGAATAAATTGTGACATATCGTTGTAAAAGCCAGTCTACAAATAACCTGACAAGAAATAGTGAATCAGTTTAGCCAAATACACTCTTTCTGTTTCACAGTTATCTGTAAAGTCTCTGAACTTGGAAAACTAGATTCCCCACGAGCAACAGAGAATTGTATTTGTTGTAGAATGTAAAACTTTGTTTCAATCCAAAGGAATCAAAGAGCTGCAACTAACAGGAAAGAAATTAGATTCCATGCAACAGCCCTAGAGCAATTCAACTTCCAGTTTAAAAAAACAAACTTGAAACAAGAGTCAAACGTCGAAATAATCATAGTAGATAATTCTGAAGTTAGTTCACAACTGATTGACAAATAAATCATGTAGTTGTTCAATTGGATTTACAAAGGTGAATATTATTAAACCTGACTAAACACAAGATTTAAGCAAACATGATGCTTTTTAAATTATCACATATGGATATTACAACAGCTGTGAATTTTGACTAATACAGTTGCACAAAATTAATGTGTTGGACGTTGACGTTCGACAACAAATTTTACAAATGACACGTTAAAACCTATAGCAGTTGGATTGGAAAGTTTTACTTGGTTCTGTTTGCTTCGTTAATTTTTTAACCGAACCGAAATTATTAAAAGCAAGTCTTCCAAAACGACAATCCTATCAAACAACACAGAAAACCTTTCATTTGAAACTGATGCTTCGTTAAGACACAATACTAGATGCATTTTTTCAAAAAAATTCCAATTTGTCCTGGTAGAATACATAACAATTTTGATTATGTTCAATTATTCCTCTGTATTTTTTCTTGAGAAAAGAATATTTCAATTTTTCTAAAATGTTCGGAAACTTCCTGACCAACCCAATATTGTTAAATTCATCTATAAACATTATGATCTGTTGTCTTTGAATACCAATAAAAGAAACTTCAAAATCTAAAAAAAATTGGATAATTGTGGAAAGCCTAACCTTGCCAAGCACCTTGCCCCAAGGGCATGAGGGTCTGACGCGCATTTTCGATTTCTGGCAATAATTCTTCGTGTCCAGACGCCAAACATTCTTCCAAAACATCTTCCAACACTTTTGGGTCGTTCTGCGATAAAGCTTCGGCCAGTTTTTCCCGCATGGATTCGACTGTTTTCACACCTTATGTGGAAAACCATTTAGAAATTCGTTAAATAGGATATACTTCATGTTTTAACCGATATTCTTAAAATATGAAGAACTTCAACAAGTGATTTTCTAATAGAACAATAAAGAATTAAAAGCACTAAAATATAGTATTTGCTTGCCTATAAGACGAATGGTTTACAAGAATATTTGGGTGAATTATTGTTTACTGCAACTTATCCAAGCTCCCTAACGTTTTGATTTTTAATTATGATTGACGACTTCCGTGAAAAATATCCAGAATTCTGGACACTGAGTAATAGTTGAATACATTTTTATTATACGCCTTATATGCCTGTAAATACGATATTTTCTTCATAGAGAGCGGGTTAAAATAGAATCTAAAACCACTTGATGTTTACGATAAAAACATAAATCAAAGTCCGATGGTTTTGTTTATATGAAAATCAAACCATAAAACCACTTTTACTTTCAATCTATCAAAAATAATTGATGAAAGATTTAACAGAGATCAAACCACAGCGAAAACAAGATTTCTTTTTTCTTTTCTTTTTTTTTTTTTTTTTTTTTTTTTTTGCTAAGTCTTTTGAACAACTTTGTTCATAAGACCGGTAAAATATTAACTTGGGTGAAAGACTTTTGGAAATCTGCAAAGTTTTAGAAATCGCTGAAGTATAGGAAGTTTGCATCAAACAAAAAAGGATTTCTAGAAATAAACGCAAAAAAGAACAAAAGTTATTTGAAAGTAGCAGACACAAAGCAAATATTTCGAAATAAAATGTCTCAGTGAAAGGTAGAAAAGCAGAACTTTCTAAATTCTTCAAGAATTATTGATGATAATATAACGATAAAAAGAAATTACCAAATATCCGATTTTCAGATCGGTAGACGGTGTTCGTCTAATCATCTAAAATAAATGTTTTAATTCTTTTATTATCTATGTAATTCTGCTTTAACCGACTTCCTGCAACCGGATACTATTTTTTTCTAGTGACTAATCGACAAATTAGTAGGCAAAATGACGTATTTAAAGCCTTGTTTCGAATCTTAACCGTTGAAAAATCTACATTCATTCCTTTGGTTTTACTTCGCTTTTTCCGGTGTACATAATTTAAGCTCGTCGTTAAAGTTGATTACATATGATGTTATAATAGTGAGAAAATCGTTTTTCGCTTAAATGATAATACTCTATAATATTCTTATTGTTTCTTCATCATTACTATTTCACTGTACGTTGACATAATGGCAAAGAATTAAATTAACTTTGCTCCTCACTTCATTCATCGTTCATCCACGTAATTATGTTTTCAATGCAACTTATAATGTGTAATCTACAAAATCAGGTACGATATGTTTTAAGAATTATTTAGTATTCAAAAGACGATACACTAAAAATTATTCTACTACCTTCTTTTATGACTTCTTAGATTAATTACACATCTACTCAACTATCTGAAATGATTGCTAGGATTCAATAATTTTCAATGCACGAATTTCTCACCGGGAATGAATATTCCGAAAGAAGGGAATTAAAATCGAAGTAAATAAAAATATAATTATTCGAACCAGTAAATAAAATACTAAAAGCTTACGGAAAAATTAAATGAAGTCAATGAAAAGTAAGAAACGGCTATTGGAATAGTAAGGGCAGAGTTTTTCGAAATAATTCAGATTGGAAAGCAAAGATCGTCATAAATAGCGAAAAAGCTTTTCTTTGAAGAAAGACGTTCCGTAGATCGAAGTATTTTAGACAGGACAGGGCTAGCAATGTAATTTGGCTAAATACTAACCTCCGCGCCCGAACCCTAAATTCTCCAGAGTGCTTCTAGCTTTATAAAGTTGACTAAAGCATTCAGGGTAACTCGCGTCCTCAGATTCTTTGATTGATTTCTCTAAGAGAGGCCGGCTTCTCTTTTGGATTGCATTCTGCAGGTGATTAAGTATGACAGCAGCTGGTATGGTTCCTGCCCAACAGTAAAACAATTTTAGAAATCCCCTAAGAATAAGATACAATAATAAATTTACGTAATTTCAGGTTTTGAGTATTTAGATACTTGGATGGAATTTCTTGAATTTATTTGGGACGTTTTTGTTAAACTATGCGACGTCCTTTCGAATTATATTTACTGACTGAAATTTGTTAGTTATATAAAATGAACTATTGGCACCAGTTATTAAAAGGATTTTTGAAACATTATTTACTGATATAAAATGATAAGATATAACACGAAAACGGCCGAGGGTATATGTGTATCACTTTATATTGAATCATTAATTAAAAAAGAGACCTCGAATATATGCAAGTGTCGACTTCGACAACTTGATTGAAAAGCATTCCTCATATAATACGACACAATAAAATCCAGTGACAATATATACACATCGGCTGTTCTAGTATTATAATTGATATTTACCTCCAAGAAGATTGACCTTTAAATGAGAAATTATATGAAGCAATTACACTGAAAGAACTATAAGCGAATTACAAGTCTCAAAATCGACGCGTCTAGCTGTTCAAGTTCATAATTGAGGTAAATATTTGAGGACTTGATGTGCACAAGAGAAACTTGTATGTAAATATATTTATGCATACATAATAAACTATATATATATATATATATATATGTATGTGTGTGTGTGTGTGTGTGTGTGTGTGTGTGTGTGTGTGTGTGCACATACATGTATACAAATACATACTCATATACATATATAGAAATATGCATAAAAAACGTATAGATATATATACCCATATGCACAAAATTACACACACACACACACACACACACACACATATATATATATATATATATATATATATATAAATATATTTATATATATATATATATATATATATATGCATAAAAAGCACATATATATATATAGCCATATGCACAAAATTACACACACACACACACACACACACACACACACACACACACACACACACACATATATATATATATATATATATACATACACAGAGATGTATATATATATATATATATATATATATATATATATATATATGCACATACATATTCGCGTATATGCATATACATATATAGAAATAGAAATATACATACATATATGCACACATCACACATACACACATACATGCATATATATATATATATATATATATATATATATATATAAGTATGTATCCATAGTTTTATGCACAAACGTCGATAAAATGGGAGTGGCATGTTAAAGGTGCCCTTGTGTAATCATTTACACGGATTTTGATTGAAAGTATCTAGTTAAATAAAGTATATAAGGATTTTTTTCTTCTAACCTCCTGGCCCTCCCTGTAGCGTATCGAGAACATCTCTAGCTTCTTTGACATCGTCGTCCAAGTCCGGAAAACCTGCAGACACGCATCTTTTAATCATTCGGCTAAGATGTCTCTTATCTTGCATTTTTACAGCTGCCTTCAGATCTTGACGCATGCGCTCAGGATTCTTATAACCTACGAATCAAAATAAATGCTGAATGCTAAAACATGCGATTGCTATTTACAAGTGAAAGCATGTCTTACCGAGTGAATGCGTTGATTCAGAAGTTGTTAAGACAAAAGTACAAAAATGTCTATGCTTTTTTATCATGGAAAGTTTCATAGCAGATATTGATATAAAAAAATAATTATGAATGGTAATTATTGCGTTGACAAGTTCATAGCGATATTTATATTGAAATAAAACTCAATAAGAAATAAACTGAACAGCATTTTGTTTCCAGTATACAGCAGTATAAGCTAATATTTTTCTAATTCAATCAAATATTGTGATTTGAAAATAATGTTGAAAATACAAAGTTTTTATTAGCTATTTCTTTTAAAGTATAATGTTAGAAATACAATTAGTTGAACATGTATCATTTTGACATATATATATATATATATATATATATATATATATATATATATATATATATATATATATATATGACGAAATCATTTATTTTGAATTATTATTGATTGAATAAGAAATACACGTGACAAAAATTATAATTTCTGATATTGTTACAATGTTTTCATTTGGATTTGACATACCAGGCTAAGGATTTTGACAATAAAGGAATGAGATCAGTTCATTAAAAAATTATTCTTTAATTCAAATCTGAACAAGTTGACCAAATTAAGTTGTTCAACTTTTAACTATTTGATCGATAAAACATTTCATGGATTTTTGGCCTCAAAGAATATCGGATTTGATTCTTGAAACAAGTCAATCAATTACTAACTGGTATTGAATAAAGACTAAAAAAACTTGTTTTCAGTCGATAACATACAAAAAAAATTCGTGATTACAAACCAAAACTGACAGATTACAAAATTTCAATATTTCTAGCTTTTTTTCAATTGTAATAAAAATCCTTATAACCGCAGTGAACGAATAATTAACAACAAATTTTGCTCAATTTGCTATAGATAGCAAATGGCCCAAATAACATTTTCCACGACGAGGGGTTAGTTTTACACGGAATCTGTCAACTTTTAAAAAGTACGGATTACAATTTTTGGAGTATACTTTGTATTTCATAAAACGTAGAAAATGTGGAGATATTTCAATATTCCACTTTCATACAGAATTTATTCATAATACCGGTGAATATTAGTCAGATTTTGTGATTTTTCGGGTTTATTTTTGACGATCTTGACCATGTTTTAATTAAACGATACTGTAAAATTTTACCAGAATAAATATCATATAACACTGAAAACAGATTAGCTGAAATTCATAAAAGTTTCGCGCTAAGATATACATAGAAAAATCATATAACAAAGTTGTTCATCTCTGAAAACAAGAAAATTCGCCCATCGTCTGCGATAACTGCGAAATTGTAAATGTTAATGTAAATAATAGTAAAGTTTATTTTTGTTCAAGGTGATGTCAACTGAAATAGAAAAAATATTTCGACTATATTTTTAATAATCGATACGCGATTAATGGCGATTAGATTAAAATGACCAATCATGAATCTGTTCTACTATGTTTATGTTGATAGGTTATTTTTTTATTAAATCATTATTCAACCCAGTCCAAATCAAACCTATGAATTGTTAAATTTTTGGTATTCTAATAACTCAATTTAAATAGATGATATACATAACATATTTAAAATAAAAACGTTGATTTTAATTCTAATTTACTAACATACTTCTACTTAAGTCAACGTTTTATAAAAATTTGTGAAGCTTTTATTTTATTTCATAAGTTATACGGAAAGCAACTAACCATATTCTTTTTGTAGTTTTTGTTGTAACTACTATATTTCGTCGTTCCATTTTACAGATTGCTTCTCATGTATAATCAGCATGTCTCTTTTTCTCTCGGTGTTCGAAAGCAGAACAGGCAATTGTGTGACACCAGATAAAGTCAAAATATTAAATGTGTCATTTTTAATCTAACTGATACGGTGTATGATTCATTGTTTACGGCAATTTATTCAAAATAGACTTCTATGATTGATTGTCACAAACATCAGGTCGTATCACTGAACCAGTGAGTTTAAATATATTTAGATGATACTGTCAGAGGAACAGATTTCCAGTCACCAGTCAAATTTTAGCTCCGAAGACGAAGCAAACATATCTGCTGGTAACGAATCATACGGATCACGTTGTTCCAACAACAAAGAAAATGATCATATCAATTATTATGTACATGCCAATTCGGCATGAGGCTGATACGAAGCAAACGTAGGAAACCCGTAAATATATTAAAGCAGCAAACCTATTCATATCAATGTTTGTATTTGATATAAGGAAGTTCATATTAATCAAACAAAGTTTCCAAGACTGATATGCGTTGCGGTTCTTTCACTGGTCTGATATATGCATTTGTCAGTACAAATAAGATACATATCATTCAATCTCATTTCTGAGATGCTTATTTTGCCTTGGATTCGATTTCAGTGAGATCTGGATGATCCCAAAAAGAACAATCTGCTCCCATTTTCCTTCAGATATAAAGCAACGCAAGGAATAAGTTCAACTGCCCGGGAAACTCTTTGAATTGAAATAAGACTATTGTTAAGATTAATTGCATTAAGTTATGATAATGTAATCTAAATATTTAGAGATATTCAGTTTTTAATCAGTGTGAAGTTTAGATAAAATTGGACTACAAATTGAAGCATTTGATCTTTAGTAAAATTGTTTAAAAAATAAAATCTAATGAAGATTAATTAACAGATTCTGTAAATTTTAGAGCTGAAAAAATTATTGGTAATAAGCTGCAAACGTTTATTTCAAAACACAATTATCTGTTCAAAGAAATACAATTTACAACTGAAAGAAAAAGTTTAGATTAAGAGTTCTTCATTATAGTATCATGCATAATCATTTTAGATAATTCGCACATTTTAAAAATATCAACAATTAAATACAAAGCTGAAATAAAAAAATCCTGTGGATAAAACGCGCCATATACATCAAATATCTCTCATACTGACGATTGACAATAGAGAGATATTTTTATCAAGCAATTCACAAACAAAAAACAAGCAAATATTTCATATTAACATTTTTCATTTTTTTAAGGATTTTACTGAAAAATTAAAATTTTAAAAACATTCTTTTGTGCTGAAAATTAAAAAAAAAAAACGTTGATAATTTAATTTTATATTCAAACGCATGCATACAAAATGATATTTTCTTTTTCTTTTCTTTAAATTAGCATGCAACTTTTTCTTTTCTCTTTTTTTTTTTTGTTTTTTTTTACTTTCATTTGTTTTAATTTTTCAGAGCAATCAAAATTCTCATGCAATCTACAATAAACCTGAAACAAACAGAAAATTACTTTTTTCACAGATTTTTTTTTTAATTTCCTTTTCTTTTCTTTCTTTTTTTTTCCTTTTTTCTTTTTTTTTTTTTTAACTAGAATGAATAACGTACAGTGTCACAGAATGACACTATACCTTTTTAACTACTGAATATAAAAACAAAAATAAAATAGAATAAAATAGGACTTACCTCCGCGGCCTCCTCCCAACTTATCAAGAGCATCTCTTGCTTTGCGCAGATCATAACCAAGCTCCGGTAAACCGGCAGCTTCTGCTTCTTCAATTGCCCTTTGCAACCCGGCTTTGTCATTCTGTTTGATGGCAGTCTTTAGCTGGTCGCGTAAGACATCAGAAGATTTGTCAACTGTAAGGTAGAAAAAAAAGTGAAAAACAACATTAGGATTATGCAACCAGACAAAAAAAAGACAAAATTAGAAAACTACCATTTTGGTCACGTGATTGCGGGATGATTTGCCTGAAAAAATTGAGTTTCTGTTGTGCTGCTGCAAATTAATGAAGCGCGTGATTATGAAAATGATTATTGCGAAAATTAAAAAACAAAAAAATATCTTTGGTCCATGAAAAATCATTTTTAATAAATGTAGCACCTTTCTGAAATTTTTCAACAATGCTGAATAGTTTTATGAAATACTAGAACCAGAAATAATGAAGTAGATTTGCGTCATGTGGTGTTTATATATATATATATATATATATATATATATATATATATATATATATATATATATATATATATATATATATATATATATCAACGAATTCATACACCCACACAAGTGTGCACACGCATAAATACATAAATATAAAATATTCATGTATATTCATATATATATATATATATATATATATATATATATATATATATATATATACACCCTTATATTATCCAATGCCAACTCAACCGATTGAGAAAATGATTCTATTTCCGGATTTTCTTTCTACAATATCTTTGAAAATCAAAATCCGAAAGAGAGCTCAATGTAAAAAAATAATAAACTTAATTACTGAGCAAATAATAGTGATAATCATATATATATATATATATATATATATATATATATATATATATATATATATATATATATATATATATATATATATTGGGTACGTCTAGTTTGAGGTAACAGATTTCGGCTGCATGAATAAATTTCAAAATACAAATCTCTTCGTGGATGTATATACACACACACATATATATATATATATATATATATATATATATATATATATATATATATATATATATATATATATATATATATACAAAAGGAGGAATGTTCTTGTTTTCCAGATATAGACAGAGCTTTGTATATAATTTATTTTCTTTAAAATCTTCGAAAAATATCCTTTAGCAATTTACCAAATTTAGAATTGGCCAATTCATTATTCTTTAATATGAACCATATAGACTTACATGTAATTCTTTCAAAAATAATCCAGTTTTTAAATAGATTATTATTCATTACCGTTTTTATTTCTTTCTATGAGCAATAAACTAACCAACAAAAAAAATACTGAACTGAAAACTGAAGATTTGCCTGCCTACCTCCAAAATCATCTTGTCTGCCTTCCAGAATTCCTCTGGCACGTTGAACGTCAGCATCCAGTTCAGGCATACCTGAAGCTACGCATTCACCAATGACGCTTTCAATTGCGTCTGGATGACCACGTCTTATAGCATCTCTCAACTTAGCACGTAAAGAGCTGGCTGATTTTGTTCCTAGTTTGCAAAATCAAACAGAGCAAATCATAATTCTTGGGTTTTGAACTCTTAGCCAAAAAAACATGCACTTCGTTCAACCCAGCACCATGCTCCGTATTTAAGCAGCATTTTGCATTTAGTTCATTGACCAAGGTATTATTCGTTCGAGGTTCCATGACTAAAGACAAAGTATCTAGCTAGCAAAACATCTACAGGTATTTCCAAAATGCATGAAGAAAGCAAAGGATTAAAGGATTGGTTTTCATGCAAAATAATTCGTTTTGAATTGAAAAGAAACAAGATGAAGAACTTACTGAACTCTATAACGCTGGATTTAATTTCAAGAATAAAGTGTTAAAATGTACGTTGCAATATAAGAATTGCAATGCAAAATAAACTTTACTGAGAAGAATTAAATTCAAGAGAAAAATATCTAAATTCAAAAAGTGCATTATACACAAGGCTTGTTTTTTTTTTTTAAGTAACATTTTCCTTAGATTTGGGGTTTGGACAATTTTTTGTGTGCCCAGTCAAAAAAAGCAAACCCCTAAATGCTAGAATGTCTTTTCTAAAGAACCAAGCATAAATCAAATGAGTAAATTTCCTCGATTAAATATCGATGAACTTTACATATTACCCTCTCACTTGATTTATTTGTTTCTTTGGTATTACATTCTGTCAGTATAGACATCCTTGTGCATATAAAGCTCCTCAAATTACCACTTTCTAGTTTTTATTGCAAATGCAACACGAATAAGAATCTCTTCAAATAATAATAAAAGGATTTATAAATGGAAATACCTTGAA